>VDFB02264416.1:0-41548 GCA_007258455.2 Sequoia sempervirens | reverse complement strand
TTCTTTTATAAATTTTCTCTTGCAAATAAATAATCCATCCACGGAAAACAATAAGAAAAGTATGCATAAATTTTATTTATTTCTTATTATATAGATGTATATATTTTTACAAAAATTATAATATATATATATATATATATATTATATAATATATATATATATATATATATAATATATAATATATATATATATATATATATATTATGTAATATATATATATATATATAATAGATTCAAACCAATTATACACTAAATTGTTTTTCCTAACAAATCTGGGCATACAAGTCGAGACGAAAACAAAGAGGGATTTTCTTTCCACGGTAATTTCAACATAATAACAAATTGATTTTTCTTTCACAGATCTAAAAGAAATTTGGACATACAAATCTTAACTAATAAAAGAATTTTCTTTTCAAAACAGTTGTTTCCATCATTAAATTTTTTATGAGGATTTTCAAAAGATTTTTCAATAAACTCTGAATAGATCTGACTTGAAATCTTAACCTTCAATTAAAGATGAATTTTATTTCAAAACAAAAGATTTCACTATGAAACTATAAAATTTCAAAAAGGTTTACTAATTTTTTCAACAGAAGATACAAGGGTTTCATACGAACGAATTTTCAAATCACAAAACTTTATTCAATCAATTTTTGAAAACCTAGCAACTAGATTTATTTACAGAACAATAAAATATTAATAACTTAATAGAATAAAACCCGAAGTCCTTCGTTCGATGAAGAATTTTTTCTGAATCCTCTTCTCGACTTCCTGCCTTCAGCTCTTTTCTCAATCTTTGGCCTTCAACATTCTTCTGAATCTATCTTTTCTTTCCAAAACCACAATAATTTTACCCCTGAAAACACCAAACCAAAACTATCTTTCTTTTATTTTTATTTTTATTTTCTTTTCCATATCCAAAACAATAGAGAAAAAAACTTTTGTGTGTGAATAATCTCCTCATAAAAATAATAAATCAAAATAAAGATTCAATAAATCTCTTCCACTGTCTTTTCTCAAAAATCCTCTTTTCTTATTGGTCCTTTTCCCAGCTTTTAAAAGCACAACTTATCTATAATTTTAATTAAAATAATTTCTTTAATCAAGATATTATTTGCACATGATTTTTCTAATTTATTATTAATAAAAAGATAATATTTCATTATCCTCATCAATATTAATTTAATTTAATTTCTTGCACTTTAATTAATTAAATACTTTTTAATTTACAATATATTTAAATTTGACTTTTAACTAACTCACAATTAAATCAAGTAACAATGCAATATTAATTAATTATTTTATAAAATAAGATTAATTAATTAAGCATTAACCATAAATTAAATAAATACGTAACAATCAAACTACATAATGACAAGAACAACACTTCATTCATGACACCACAACTTACAATAGGATGACGGACTTGGGACGGAAAACCTAGCTACTATCTCCCAATCGATTACCGTTGGTAAATGGACACGCTCAGACCTGTGAAGCCAGGTGGAGTCAATGTCATGTACCTGTCAACCTGCAACAAAGAGCATGTCGAACATGCAATATATATATAATATGATCAAACACACCGTGAAGAGGAAATCTCAGAATTGTAGGGCGCTCACAAGCGAGTGATACAATCCCGTCCCCTTCACCAATACAACATCACTAACTGATGCATCTAACATCAATGATATGATCAATAGAATAAACATCATTAAATCAAATATCTTCTACGTTAATCCAAAACACGTCATAAAGATAACATCAGAATAAAATAACATTACATCAAAATATAAATTCACATCATTTAACAATTGCAATCAAAAGCAACCAAGTTCTAAAGTCAAAGCATATTCAAACACAATCATCAAATTATAATATGACATATGCATCACTAATCAATTCACGATCAAATGATCACCAAGTTCCACAGTCACATCATAAGCATAACAAAGCATTACCAAGAAAACATTGTCGATCCAAATATCCAAAATGGAGGGGTGTTACATGTTTATTTAATATATCTCTTAATATTTTAATTGATTCTCCTCATGAGTGAAAAGATAAAATGTAATTGATTTTTAAATGTTCTTGTGATTTATCACTTTGAATGGTGTTAGTGAGTTTTAGTGGTTCCATTTTCATATACCTTCCTCTTATGTTATTTTGATTTGAGGAGATTTTATACACTAAACCCATGTTGGAATTTATTTGGAAACTTATATTGTTTTGACTTACCCTTGTTTGTGAGTTCTTGGGTAGTCATTCTTCTTGGGCTTCCAGGGGAGAGGAAATAAAATATTGCTTTGTAATTATTTCTTCTTGGTTCCTTATGAACAGTTACTCATACATTCAATTTGATTTTGGTGGGTTAGCCTTGCACTTGAAAGTGGTTTTCTTAACTATGAATTTCTAGCATGAGATGGTGCATGCCTCACTTGGTGTAGTTATTTTGTTTAGTTTTGGTATCTTGTGCAATTTGGCTTGCCCATTTGTGATTTTGAGATTTTGTTGCTATTAAGGGGAGTGGCTCCCAATGAGGGTTCGATGCCCGAAGTGGCTAGTCCAGGGTAACTCATTAAGATTTTAATCAAGTGATAATCTAAAAATTATTAGGGGGTTGGGTAATATCATACATTTATTCAGATAATGTAGCCTCACTCATGGCTCAAGTGCTCGTTCAGGCTTGGGATGAGTGGGAAGGTCTGGAGTGGAAAGATCAACTACCTTACTCTCTGCCTAGTAATCTTGAAGGTATGTTGACCCCGCATAGCATGTATGGGGGTCTGGGGGCAAGTAGAGGTGGCCAAGGTAACCCAGGATGGGGGTCTTGTAGCCTAGGAAGGTTAGGCCAGGGTAACCTATAGCAACCTATGTGATGAAACTCCTCTCTTTAGCAACCTTGTGTGTTTTTTGTTTCCCCTTGTTATTCTTGAGCCTTTGGAAACAAATGTTCCCTTGTGTTTGTTGTTGCTATTTTCGTGGAGTCTTGTTTGCCATTGTTCGCTTGACTATTTTGGTTGTGGGTCTTTCTTGTCATCTCCTAGCATAGGGAGTTGGGACTTAGAGTCCACATGGTTGGGTGGAACCTGCTATTCACCCCATTGGGTCCCCAGCCAAAGATCGAGTTGTGCGGAGTTGTACCAGTTGCAATGACTCCCAAGATGTGCCAGAGTTGGATCCAGTCTTGATGCTTTGTATTCCTACATTTTAGTTGTATTAATTCTTGTTATAGTATTATTACCATTCATGTTGGGAAGTACCATTGTATTAATGTAATCCTTGAATGATGTATCTTCATGTTATAAATATATTTTCCATGTTCATGATATTATCTTATGGTTACTAATGGATGCTTATCTTTCATGTAATGTATGTTGATATTTGTATTAGTATTCAATTGTGGTCCTTAATGGTGTTGTATATGTGGAAATATTTATATTCAAATTCATAGATGTAATGGATGGTTTTCATTTATATAATGTTATGGATGTTCATACGTTGATTATTAATTCTATTAATGGTTAAGTGGAATACTCGTAGTTAGTTAATCATCATTATGGGATTTGTGTTATGTTAGAGGTGATCAAAATGTAATGCAATCACGTTACCCCAAGGGATTAGATAAGTGATATGCATGTATGGTTTAATACTAGTGATATATGTTAATGTGTGTTTGCTATTAGTTTACCTTAAAAAAAAATTATCATTAATATTAGATGTTTTAGTGTCCTTTGGGGTTTGAATGCTGGGGTGTTACAAATACACTTGATATATGAAGCATGCACATAAATACATGTAATTCATGAAGTATATGCCTGAATACATGTGGGTCACAAAGTATACCTATGAATACACATGTCACAAAGTATACACATGAATACAAGTAAGTTGCAACTTGTATACTCATGAATACACATAAGTTACAAAGTATGAATATGTGTGAGTCACAAAGTACACATATGTTGCAAAGTATACACATTTAAGTCACAAAATATACACTTGAATACATGTAAGTCACAAGGTATACACTTGAATACACATTAGGCACAAATTATACACTTGAATACACATAAGGAAAAAGGTACACAATTAAATACATGTAAGGCACAAAGTATACACTTGAATACATGGAAGACACAAGGTATACACTTGAATACATGTAAGGCACAAATTACACACTTGAATACATGTAAGGAACAAAGCACACAATTGAATACATGTAAGGCACAAGGTATGCATCAATACAAGTAAATCCCAAAGTATTTGTAAGTCACCAAGTATACACATGAGTACACGCAATACATAAAGTATACAAAGGAAGCAAGAAGCACACACACGAATACACGTAATGCATGAAGTATACATATAAATACACATAAGTCAATTGAATACATGTATACATTTGAGTACACATAGTTCACAATATACACTTGAAGTCACAAAGTATATGGAAGGTATACACATAGTTGGTCATAAAGTATACACATGGAGGCACATGTCTATAGAAATGCATGATTGGACTACTTAAGAAGGTTAAATAGTTAATACTAATTAATGGCAATTAAAGTAGGTATGTCATGTAGGTTGGCAAGAACATGCTTTGATACCAATTGCAATGTCCCTAATATGAATTATACTAATTTTAACCTAAATTATCATTCTCCCAAGAAAATGATGGATTTAGAGGGTACCTTGGCTTGATTTAATCTTTGAGAACAAGTTAGATATCAATTACAATAATAAATTAACAAGTAGAGTATCATGATTAAACATTAGTAAATTTATAGTAAATTTGCTAATCCAACTGCTACCATGGAAGAGAGTGACTTGATGGGGTGACTTAGCCTCTCTAGGCCCAAGGATAGATATACCATCTTCATGTGACACATTCCATTAATATGAGGTTGCCTCATTGGCCTCATGTGCTACATTCCACTCATATGAGTTCACCTACCTAGTGAGGATTCTAATTTATCTGTTATCCCCTCATCTTGCTATCCTTTCCTATTTCCCCATGATTGATCTCCCTGTATTGTTTCACAATGATAGGGACTAAGGTTACAAAGGTTGTCTTGGTTTCCCAATTCTCCTAGGCCCAAAAGCAATACCCTTTGTAAAAAAAGTAGTACCCCTTTAGCCCATGTGGGTACATCTTGTCCCCCCCCCCCCCCGAGTGGGGTATGAATAAGAGGGCCCCATTACTACACCCCTTTTGCAATTCTCCCTTCTCCCATAATGGTGAAGATATGTGCACAATAAACTAATCAAATTCATACCTACAAATAATGACATCAACAATAAATAATAATTTGAGTACGCTACAATAAGGTAAAAATAATAATATACATGAACCATTAACCATATTTAAATAATAAATTATATTCCTATATAAATATCCTACCATAAATATATTAATTAAGGGTAAAAGCACAAAGTTATGTCACACTTTATAAAGGAAACGACCAATGTTGATCCAATTTTTAAACTTGAATCACTAAAAAATGGCATATATGTTTTGAATTTTGAAATGATGTAAACCAGTAAAATATGTATTTTTTAGTATATTTTATGTTTGTATTTTTAAAAAAAATATTAAGAATTATTTTAAACTATTTTTTAATAAATTAAAACTATAATTTAGTTGCTGAAAAAATGCTGAAAAAATGAAGTTGCATGGGACGTTAATCTTTTTATAGTAATTTTTTTTTTCTTTCAAATTTTTTGTGTGTAATTATAACTTGAAATTTTTGTGCATGGATATTTTTTTTTCCAATTTTGATAAATATATATTTTTAAATAAATATTAAAATGCGTGTGAATAAAAAAACAACTGTTTTCATCAGACGTCAACTTTCATATTAAATATTTATCTAAAATGGAAAAAAAAGTATACCATCTTAAAACAAACTCTTTATCTAGTGCATCATATTTTTTTCAAATTTTTTTAATAAGTTTTAGCATTTTTCCTTGGCATAGTAATCAACCTAATATTTTATGCTGAAAACCTATTTTTAGTAAAAATAAAATATATATAAAAAAAATATTAAACTATAAAAATAAATATATTTTTGAAAACTACACATATGGATCTACAAAAGGGTATTTTTATATTTTTTTTAAAATGTTGCTTACATTAGCATGAGTTATTGAAACTTCAAATTTTTCAAATAATTTAATTTTTTTGGTAAATTGGACTCAAAGTGGTGCTTCGTACATTTTTAGCCAACAATTTTTGTTAAAAAAGTTGTGGAAGCATTTAACTTAGCTAGAATGAATCTTACTAGATCATATGTTTGACTAAAATTGATTTTTAGTTAGAAATACTTAAATTCAGTTGTGCTGATAAGTTGGCTAAACGTGTAACACAACTTTGTGCTTTTACCCTTCATAATCATACAATCATAAGATAAATTATGCAAACTGAAATTTTATGTTTGTAGGCCGATTTTCTTTTAAATGTTACATTCTTATATTCCACTTCTTCTTCCCTATTGCTTTTTTCTTTACACTCAGAAGATATCGTTAGTGTAGGTCAAATAGATAAGAATCTATTATTCATACTTATATTAAAGCATCATAATTACCTATAAGGCTCAAAAATTGTTACAAGCATCATTATTGCATAATCGTATAATACTGTGCCATAGAAAAATGGCCCCTTGTCATTTTCATGGCCTTTTAGGTCTTGTTTCATAATGTTTGGTCTATTTTGCTCTGATTTTATGTTATAATGTCACTTGAACATGCATATTTAGGTACTAAAATTCAAATAATGACATCTTGTGAAGATGTTGTGAAGTGTTGTAAGACATTTCTACATTCTTCTAGACTCTATTCATTATAATTCACCTAAAAATCACCTTTCATCACTAAACAAGCCATATTTTAAAGTGTTGTAAAGTCTTGTAACAAGATTTCATGATTTTCTAGGCTTAACTTCACTATTTACACCTTTCTTATGCTTTATTTGACCCCTTTATGCCTTTATAAGCTTTAATTAAGTGTATTTTTTAAGGTAAACTTGACAAATAACACTAAATGCAAATTAATTCTTGACACCCATTTTCAGGTCCTAGGTGGGACCCATTCACCATGGGTGGCGAATGAGTCCCCCTTGGCTCCAAATTCAAAATATTTTAAATTTCCTTTTGGGTTTTTATTCAAAATCACTTGATGTTGACCTATGATGAGGTATCAACAAGTTACCAAAGTGGGGTTACCAAAGTGGGGTTTGACCAAGGCAAACCCCTATTCTCTAACCCTCAACCATTTACCCCTCTTACATGTGTGTTTGTAGACTTTTGTATGCAAATTTAATAAGCATTTAGGTGTTGAAGAGTGGTGAAAAATTCAACAAGGTGTTTCAAGTCAAATCAACCATATTTCTAGCTTGTAGAAGGTATTATGTCTATTTCTTGCAAAATTGACTTCGACAACCCAACAAGCAAACATCCTCAGATCTAGTGTTGCAGAGTTGTCTCTTGATTTCTCAAAATTTTGGGAGAGGACTGATTTTCCACCAGTGGTGAATGAGTCCCACCTTAAGGCTAGAAATCTAAGTTTTGTTAGATTCTAGATCCCAACACTTAGAAACCTATTTCTGATAGTTTTCATCAAAAGCAGGATTGATTTGCCACCTTGGGTGAATGAGTCCCACTGGTGAATTTTTGTGATTTCAGAAAACATCCAAAACATTCCAGAATCCTCATCAGACCTCTAGGTGCACACTGATTTACGTCATTTCTTTTTGTTCTGCATTTATTGATTTAGAGGTCATTGTTTGCATATCACATTGTGTTTTTAAACATAGCATAAATCTTAAGTTTTGCATACATAATTAGTCATATAGATCACTTAATTGCATTTAGTTCATTTCATTTATACATAATAACGTCCTACATTGCATAATTTGAATGAACCCATTTAGCATTTTTGGCCTACCTCTTTCCTTTTAGGTGCAAAACCCTAGAAGAGTTAGGGAGTCTTGTGGTGCCAAAAATCTACAGTCATTTTGGTGAACTTGCATATTGAACATATTATCTTTTTGGTTTCCATTGAATCTTGCATCCTAGATTACATTTGCATCAACATTCAATTAGGGTATTGTTTTGTTTTTGCATTCTAGGATTTCTCAAATTGCATTAGTGAAACATTCATTTAGATTTCATTTTTGCATTACATATAATTTAAAAACTAAAAGTTTGCATTTGCATCCTTCATTGGCATCTGAAAAGCATTAGAATCAAATTAAAAATTCTAAAAAAAACAAAAAAATATCATTCTGGGATTCATTTTTCACCTTGGGCGAATCAGTCCACCTACACTTTTTAAACAACATTTTCAGACATTTTCTTGCATTCTCCTGCATTACAGTTTTCTATAGTTGCTTTCTATTTTTATTTTCAGAATATCTATTTTTAGTCATTTATTGCATCTTAGTTTACTTGCATCATGGAATTTTCTTTTAATAATTTATGGAATTCATTAAAATCCTTGGTAGACATGTCCAATTGTGCCTTTGGTTGTGACCCTAATGACCTTGAACTTCCTCATGCTTCTTCAACTCCTCATGATTGTCCTCCCTATGAAGTAGATGTCACTGGAGAAGATGATGATAGAATGAACAAGTTCTACAATGAATGCCTTGACAACCTAGAAGCCACTGCAACCTTCTATCCATCCATGAGGACACAAGATCTTCCTACTATTGCAAATCCTAGTCATTTTCCATACTTGCATCCTGAAATTAATGAAGAACCTAAGGTTCCTCCCTCAGGTGGACCTAGTTCCTCTAAACAAAGCCACTCACAACCATTCTATGATCACAAAGTCACAAACACTCCCATAAACCTTGAAGAAACATATGGTAAAGGCTTTACTATCCTAAGTAAACAAGGTTGTGACACAACACATGAACATGGTATTCAACAACTCATTGAACAAAAACCAGCTAAAGAAAACAAAACAAGACTCGGATATCAAGATCCTCCTCATCCTGGTAGACATACTTTTGAATATAGGAGACTTCGAGATGATGGTACAATGATCTTTGATTCCCCTCCTGACTTGAATATTCTCCTTCCACATGAACAACCATTACCTCCTTCTAATGACAAGGATGTTAGGCCCCCAAGGGTCCTCTTCCTCCTTCTATTCATGAACAGGAAGAGTCTAGCAAATGAAAACGACCTTATAAATTAAAGAAACTCTAGTTTCCTACACATCCTCCACCTGAATGTGAAAGGAGACTTCAATTGCTTTTAAACAAAGGCCTTATACTTTTACCACCTATGAATAGGTTTGTCATTCATCCTAAAGATTCTAACATATCATTGTTCAAATATCAAATATTCTTGGACATCAAACCAAAGAATGTCGGACATTGAAAGACATGCTGGATAAGTATCATTTCACTGATATTGATTGCTCTCCTATTATCGCATAACAACTAACTCTCTTTATCATGCCATAGTTGTAGAATTTACTATTCTCACTATTGCATGATCCTTTTACATCACCCACCTTGGCTCATTCTTTCCTACACACTTTGTGTGGAGGTACAAAGTTGTTAGCCTTACCCTTGTAATGCAATTGTATTTGTCTCTTAACTATGTTATTCCTTTTCTGCTTAACTATTTAAGATTGAGAAACCAATAACTTAGTTAATGGTTGACTTACATTTTCATTACTTTCTACTTTTCACTTTTCCTTTCATGTGTGCATCATGTTCCCCTGTACCGTGCATTTGATGTTCTCTCTCTTTGTACACTTCTTCTATTTGTACCTCTATTCTTCTATATGTCATACACTACCCTTTTCCTTTTGGGGATGATGCAAAGCATAGAGATGCCCTATGTCTCTTCCATGTTGACCCAAAAGGTCCCTTTTCCTTTTTTGTTTTGTGTTTTCCTTTTGGGGATGACCCAAAGCATAGAGACACCCTATGTCTCTTCCATGTTGACCCAATCGTTCCTTTTCCTTTTTTTCTTTTTCTTGTGTTTTTCCTTTAAGGGATGACACAAGGCATTGAGACTGCAATGTCTCCTTCATGTTGACCCAAAATATTTTCCTTTCCTTTTTCCTTTTAATTTTCTTTTCACTTGTGTTTTCCTTTTGGGGACGATGCAAAGTGTCAAGACCGAAATGCCTCTTCCATGTTGACCCAAAACGGACTTGGTTTTTTTTTTATCTTTTTTTTTTCTCTCTTTGTGTCATTCTTCTAGTTCTATGTGCTTTGGGGTTCATGATGATAGTTCTGAGCTCTTTAATCAAAACATTGCAGCAACGAGCATACTGACCCCAAATACATAGATCCCTTATGTGTTTGGTGTGTTCTTTTTTGGGGGGTATACTCTTTTTTCCTTTGTTTTATTTTCCATTGACATGATGTAGCCTTACTTAGAATCATATGACTTGGCAAAGGGCTTTCTAAATTGGCTCTCATGTCTTGTTTTTCCTTTTTTCCTTTTCTTTCCTTCACAACTTTAAATAAATTGCTCACAGAATAGTGTGTAGCAATTCCTTTAAAGTGGGAGGCATACATTACCATTAATTCATTCTTGGTTCCTAGTCTATCCTTGTCGTTGCATATGATGTGTTTGTCAATTTGTGGATTACATTGGGTGTGATGTCCTTCATAAGCATGATCTCTCTTCACATATTACATTCCTCTTGGTGGCCTGATGTGATGCATTGCATCCCCTAAGTTGTGAATATAATATTCTTTGATTGGTCCTCTTTTGGAGACATTAGACACAATGTTCCCTAAGTTATCCTTTGTGGCAGCTTTTTAAAGTTATTAGGAGGTATAACTTTGATATGGTTGAATAGGAATCCCACTCAGCGACATGACTTTCCCCATAGCCACCTTTGTATTTGTGAGTGAATACCAAATATCATATATATTTCACCTTTTGGGATTTCTCACCCAGTGGACCACCATGACTTTTTCCACCCCAGAGTGAGTATACATTCTCTTTTTCAAAGAATCAGCCTAGATCTAATCCACAACTAGTTGGACAGACAATCAGAGCTTCATTTGATTCTCTTATTTCAAGACTTGCATGTTCCTTTTTCCTTATGATTAGTTTGCCATGGTATCTTCATCTTGGGGGCTTAATCATCCCTCTTGATCGTTGTCATTCCATCTTGCTAATGTAAGTGCATTTGAACCCTCCTCTTGATGTGCATGGCTACTTTAGTGTGAGTTTGAAGCAAGTTCATCCTCTCACTAAAGTGGGGGCTAAATGTGCCATAGAAAAATGGTCCCTTGTCATTTTCATGGCCTTTTAGGTCTTGTTTCACAAATTTTGGTCTATTTTTCCTTGATTTTATCTTATAATGTGGCTTGAACATGCATAATTAGGTACTAAAATTCAAATAATGACATCTTGTGAAGGTGTTGTGAAGTGTTGTAAGAAATTTCTACATTCTTCTAGACTCTATTCATTATAATTCACCTAAAAATCACCTTTTCATCACTAAACAAGTACTATTTTAAAGTGTTGTAAAGTCTTGTAACAAGATTTCACTCTTTTCTAGGCTTAACTTCACTATTTACACTTTCCTTATGCTTTATTTGACCCCTTTATGCCCTTATAAGCATTAATTAAGTGTATTTTTGAATGTAAACTTGACAAATAACATTAAATGCAACTTAATTCTCGACACCCATTTTCAGGTCCTAGGTGGGGCCCATTCACCATGGGTGGTGAATGAGTCTCCTTTAGCTCCAAATTCAAAATATTTTAAATTTACTTTTGGGTTTTTATTCACAATCACTTGACGATAGCCTCTGATGAGGTATCAGCGGGTTACTAGGGCACAATGTTGTATAAATAAGTGATTTTCACCTCATTTTACATCTTCTACAATCACACATCACATTCAAGTAATCTTTTCAAGCATCTTACAACATCAAATCAAGCATTCATCAAGCATTTTGGAGCATCCATTGACATTACTGTAGATTTGCATCAACAAGCATTTGGTAAGTTGATAGAATTTCCATGTTATTTGTTTATCATTCTCTTGAATTTCATCATTAAGGGTTTGATTACCAAAGTGGGGTTTGACCAAGGCAAACCCCTATTCTCTAACCCTCAACCATTTTTCCCCTCTTGCATGTGTGTTTACAAATTTTTGTATGCAGATTTAACAAGTATTTAGGTGTTGAAGAGTGGTCAACAAGTCAACAAGGTGTTTCAAGTCAAATCAACCATATTTCAAGCTTGGAGAAGGTATTTTGTTTGTTTCCTGTAGAATTGACTTTAGCTACCCGACAAGCAAACATCCTTAGATATAGTGTTGCAGAGTTGTCACCTAATTTCTTATAATTTTTGGAGAGGACTAATTCACCACTAGTGGTTAATGAGTCCCACCTTAAGGCTAGAAAACTATTTTTTGTAAGATTCTGGATCCCGACACTTAGAAACCTGTTTTTGATAGTTTTCATTAGAAGCAGGACTGATTCGCCACCCTGGGCGAATGAGTCCCACTAGTGAATTTTTGTGATTTTAGACAACTTCCATAACATTCCATAATCCTCATCAAACCTCCTGGTGCACACTGATTCAACTCATTTCTTTCAATTTTGCATTTATTCATTCATAGGTCATTGTTTGCATATCACATTGTGTTTTCCAACATAGCATAAATCTTAAGTTTTGCATACATAATCAGTCATATAGATCACTTAGTTGAATTTAGTGCATTTCATTTAGACATAATAATATCCTACATTGCATAATTTGAATGAACCCATTTAGCATTTTTGGCCTACCTCTCTCCTGTTAGGTGCAAAACCCTAGAAGAGTTAGGGAGTCTTATGGTGTCAAAAATCTATGGTTCAAATACATATATATATATATAGACTTACTTCCCAATATATTCTAAAAGCAATATTTCAATCTAATACACTTCTAATATGTTGGTCCTTATTCCTTGTCTTCAATTTGGTTTCCAAATCCTGTTACATTCCTTCATATATTAAATCCGACTATATCATATTAATGCTTCTACTGCTATGCTCAGGAAATATTCTAGCTTACTTATTTATTTCCATTCCACCTTCCTTATCTCAAAATGCTCCTACCTTCCTCAATAATTTTGCTCATGTCACTTTGACATATATTTAACATTATTTATACTACTCCTCTATGCCTCTTCATTGAGAGGATGTGCTCTTTTCCAAAGGAGATGTCTCCTATAAGGGAGACTTCCCTTCTAGAACTTGGCGCTACCCTTCTTTAGTAATCTGTATTGCTGCCCTAGTACTATATAATCATTTCTTATTAAGGGAAATGATCAAGGTTGATTCATTTACTTTCTATTGGTCTAATATTAATTGATGTTTTTTATTTAGATGAATATATTATATACTTTCTTATCTTAATTTATATTAGTTTTATATATATTATATTATAATAGTTATTATAATAATATTAAATTATCAATATTTATTTTGTATTGTTAATATTATTAGATTTGATAATTATAATTATAATAATTGTTAATAGTTCTTTTTATATTTCTAACATGTATTTTGATATTTATTTTATTTATTGATTGGCATTTAAATGCTTGGGATTTCTTTTTAGTGTTGCTATTTCGGGGACATGACAATGTGTCAAGATAATATGATATGATACTCCTTGCAATACAAAAGATAATTATGCATAAAATACATGTGGTAGTGAGCATGATATAATTTTACAAATATCACATAGCAAGGAGAAAATTAAACAATCATTATTTTATTATATATGATCATATTGACTTGTAAAAGGATAAAATTCTTTCCATACGTTCTTTAAAGCATGACATTCTTTAGTAAGATTCCCAAGTGTTCTATGATATGCACAATAAGACATGTTTGTACTTTTTCCTTTCTTATTTTCTCAGATGGGTGGTAATGTAATCAATCCTAGGTTGAGAAATTTATCTAAAGTTTGTTCAATATCCATTATGGTATATAGAAATGGTAGCTTCTTAAGTTTATAGGGCTTGGGATTCTTACTTGATTGACCAACTTCTTGATGTGGAGGCAGAGGATTTTGATATCCTAATCCCTTAGTTTCTTTTGATTTTATTTGTTCTAGCAATTTATGAATCTCATGCTCATTCCTTATGTCACATCCTTGGTTTGTCAAAATTATGAAACCCTGGCCATAACACTGCTCTAGGTTAATGGGTGTGTTGGTGACATTGTTCATATAAGATAAAGAGATATCAATAGATATTTCTTCATTATGTTCATAGGTTCCTCTATTGTTGGTGATTGATATTTTCTTTGTGATTCAATTTCACGATGTAGAAGATTGAACATGTCAAGTGATGAAATTATGTGAGGGGTTGGTCGCTAACATGGATTATTAGGCCATTGTATTTAGGGGTAAAAGGTTGCATTTTTCTCAAGGTTATGGAAGGATTTTTGTATGAGTGCTTGCACGCTCTCTTCATCTTCACCCAAGATGTGTACTTCATGAGGACATGCATCGGGAGGTGAAGGATCATGAATAGTCTCAATTGCATTGGGATCATCACCAAACACACAACTTGAAACATCAACCAAAGATTTCAAGGAAATCCACACTTTACCAAAACACATATCCATGATGGATTTTTTCTTAGTATTTTCCAACATGCAAGAATGTTATTCCTATTTGAATAAACTGCAATGCAATTTTTAGAGTTGAAATATGATAATTGAATGAAAATGATTACTTTTTAATGCAAATTTTGATTCTAAATAATGCACTTTCTTTTTACCAATTGAAGTAAATGTAAAATTCCTTAGAATATGCAATTTTTGAAACTATTTAATAGAGATTTGCAAGTATAGGAAATATGAGTAGACAGAGACAAAAACATGTGCAAAAATTTACAGAAGCACTTGTACAAGGACAGGGTTGCCAAGGGGAAAATGGGTCTTTGTACATGGTTTTGAAAAATAAAAAATTGAGTGTCGAAGTTATTGTTTATGATTATTGTTCCTTGTTGGAAAGTGGCACTGATTGTTTTTCCATAATTTTTTGATGAAATGCAAGTGCAATGTATGACAATGTATAAACAAAAGTGATAATTTTGAGTGCAATTTGAATGAAACTTTGATCTAAATGATTGAAACACACACTAATGTAAACTATGAAGAAAAATGTATGCAATTTTTTTGGATTTTTCTGAGTTTTAATGATGCAAACATGTAAGATGTAACTCTAAATGAAGAATAAAAAACACAATGATGCAAAACCTAGATCCAGGGTTTAAAAGACTACCAAATTAGAAAGTTATGATGTCAAATGACAGGTTCACGAAAATGAAAAGTTTAGGAAAAGTGTGACCCTAGGTCTTAAATGCAAAGAACCAAGGATTCAAGGGGGCCTTCCCAAATTTTCACTATAATGTCAAACCAACAAGGTCGAGAGATGAAATTTCAACCTCAATAAAACCTAGGTTAGTGGATTTTTTATGGTTTTAGGAAGATTAAGTAAGATTTAAAATGATTACACTAATGAAATTAATTGAACTATATGACCTAATATGTAAAATCAAAATTCTTGGAGATAACTCAACTATAACAAAACTTTGCAGGAAGATCTAGGAGATATAAAAGGGGATGCACCTTCCACCAAAAGCTCATTCAAATATGTACAAAAGGATTGGTTTTTCCCTAGGTGAATGGATCCTTGTTTAGGCTTCCAAAAATACTTTTTAAAGCCCTCTGTGCTGGATCTAAGATGTTTTCCACTTGTAAATTTGTGGGAATGTCAAAAATGAATTTTGTAACCTATTTTTCATGTCTTGACAACTTTGATGAGAACAAATGAAACAATGCAAAATTGGTCTTCAAAATCTATTCAATCCTTCTTCAACTTGTAACTAGCACATTCAAAAAGGGAGAAAATGTTAGGCCATTTAAAGGGATTGCCTCAGTCTAACCTCATGAATAGTGTTTCCACTTTCATAATGGAAATGTAAATGATAAAAAACCTTGAATGGAAAGGAAGGAAATGATGAATGAACAATTGTTTCAACTTAGCAGCCTTCAATAGATTCCATGAAGGACTAAAGACATACACATCACTTCAAGGTAATTGGATCTTGACTATTTTATTTTCTTGAATGCTTGGATGCATGAAGACCTACAACACTTGTTAGCCTTCACAAGATAACATGAACACATAAAATTTGACATCATGATTAAGATCTTAATGATTGATATTAATAATGATTGAATGCTTCTCTTGAATGCTAGAAGGTGTGTGTTAGATTCCAAATGATAAAAAGACTAGATATTTATAGGTCTTTATCCAGTTTATCAAAAATTAGATTCCAAAAGCTGACACTTATACTTTGAATTTTTCTCATTAAAATGTTGCCACAAACATATTTATTTTAGGTCCTGGCTCATAAAGGGGACCCATTTTCCCATGGGAAAATGGATCTTAGCCTATATGTCAAAGACATACATGATCGAAGGTAATTTAATTATTAAATCCATTTATTTAATGTTGGTTCTCCTTTCAGAAAATGGTAAGTGAAACCTCACAAATAGGGTTCCACCTTTTGGGGATGGAAATAAAGGGGAATTAGCAATCCTCCTCCTATGTCACATATATTTCATTAAAGGAAGCCAATATCCCTCAACCAATTAGCTTGATTGAAAAATGGGTTAGAT
The DNA here is from genome assembly GCA_007258455.2 of Sequoia sempervirens. Lineage (NCBI taxonomy): Eukaryota > Viridiplantae > Streptophyta > Pinopsida > Cupressales > Cupressaceae > Sequoia > Sequoia sempervirens. The sequence continues at coordinate 24,867 of VDFB02264416.1, read as the reverse complement.
GGTTGGGATGGTTTCCTTGGGTATGATAAAAGACAAAAGGGGGTTCACCACTAAGCCAGTACTTAGAAAGAAAGAGATGAAAGTACTATGTGAATCTAACTAAATGACCTAGAAAATGAAAATTTAATTTAGATAATTAAACTACAAGACACAAAAGGTACTTGGAAGAAAGATGTGGTGAAAACAAGATTTGAAACCCTAAAATTATGTTGTTTGAAGCTTATTGGGACTCATACGCCAGAATAGGTGATTTACTCCCATACTAGGGTTTCTAGGCAAAAACTGGAATCTATCAGTGATTGATCTAGATCTTCTAAAATTGGAAAAAAATTTGTACTGGGACTCATATACCCAAGGTGGATATTTAGTCAAAGTATTAGGGCTTGGGTGAAACTCAAGTATCCTCTAGTGGTTTGTTGTAGCTTCTCTCCTGCCAAATCTCTGAGCTTGAAAGCTTGAATTTTGGCCTATAGGTGACTTTTTGTGAAGATTCCAACTTCTTGACAACTTGACAACATTCTTCAATCTTGCAACTAAGTCTTCAAAGGATGTTCAAGCTCTGAACCACCTAGATCTGCAATCACACATGTAGAGAGAAAAAAATGTTTTTTTGTTAGGGAATGGGGTTTCGCCTTAGTCAACCCAATTTTGGTAATCAAACCTTAATGAGAAATGAAACATGAATGAAATTAACATGAAACAATAGAACCTTGTTTTTAATCTTATATATCTACAAAAAAGCATGAAGTGGCCTCAATGGATGTAGATCTTGATCATGATTCTTGATGAATGATAATGCCTTTGAATACTTGAACTCATCTTGAATAATACATCACATCATTAGGTCAGCACCACATGCATGATGCATCAATCCTTTGACATGATGATGGATCTTGAATTGCTGCAATAATCTTCTTCAAATATTCCTTTGAATGCTCTTGAAATTCTCTTGAATGTTCTTGAATGCTCTTGTGAACTCTTGTGAAAGTACTCTTGATTGCTTATGAAAATCTTGGATGAAACTATGTGAAATAACCTTGTATTTATATTTGTTTATGCCAAATTTCCTGAAATTACAACACTACAAGCCAACATTAGATCTAGGATAATAAAATCTTGACAAGAATTTGATTTAAATTAGGTCTTGGTTAAAGTGAGACCCATATGCCAGTTGTGATGTATGAGTCCCAATAGCTAAAACCTAGGACATGGATTTCTAGGAGTGTCTTATTTAGTGTGAAATTGTAAATTAGGTCCCAAGACCTAGGTGGGACTCATACACCCAAGGTGGTGTATGAGTCTCAGATCACTAGATCTGGAACACACAGCCCCAAATATTGAATTATGATTTGCCATTTATTAAAAGTTGGGATTATCCTTCAAAAAATGCATTTAATAAGTCTCATGGATACAAAATAGGATGAAATAAGGCATAAATAACCTCAATTAATTAATAAAGCCCTAGATTAGTGTGAAAGTGTAAAGATACACTTTACAACACCCTAAATAAGGAACAATCAAGTCCATTTAGTTTAAAAGGGCCCTAAATTTAATGTGAATGTGTAAAATACATTACAACACTAAATCAAGGCAACATTAGGCTTAGTTTAATAGTAATTATTCCAAAATTAAGTGTGAAAAAGGGATTTTTTTCGTACACTACATTTAGCCCCCACTTTAGTCAGAGGAGGAAATTGCTTCAAACTCACACCAAAGTAGGCATTCAAGAGGGGTCCAAGTGTACCAATGTGGATGGTATAGGATAGCAAAAATCCAGGGGGACGATCAAGCCCCCAAGATCCAAGATCCTATGTCAAACCAACATAAGCACAAAGGGACACACATAAGGTTTATGATACGCAACATCAAGATACACAAACATAAAATGTCAATGACTAATAGAAAAAATATATAAAAAGAATTGGATCAAGCTTTCACCATTTTTCCAACCCGATGTGGATCAGATCTAATCTCTTTTTCCAAAATGCATGCTCACTCTAGGGCAATGAAAGTTTAGGTTGTCTACTAGGTGAGTATCCAAAAAGGGCGGTTTAGTGAGAAAGCCATGCCCACGTTTAGGCTTCTCATCATATCCTAACCATACCAAAGCTATACTTCCTAATAAATTTGACAAGGTACCACAAAATATGAACAACAAGATCCATGAGGCAAGAAAAACTTCATATGTTTGATGCTGATGAGAAAATAGGATGGATCCATAGGCAAGCAACGTGTGTTGTGCAAGGTGGACATATAAAAGTTATTGTAAATGCAAAATAGTGTAAGGTACATTCAAAGGGATTTTTCTTAGTTTGTGTAAGGTCTCTTCTTAGTGAACATCATGCTTAATGTATCTAAGAGAAGACAAGTCAAAGAAATATCATGCTCTCAGAGGATATCAAGCCCAATGACACTACCAAGAAAAGGAAACATCACAAGAATAAAGAAAACCACACAGTGAAACATGAGTGTCAATGTATGCCACCAATTTAAAGTGGTTGCTAACACCATTATTGTGAGAAATTTCTTTAAAGTAGAATAATACAAGAGAGGTTATTCAGAAATCCCCATTCCAAGTCATATGTTTTTTAATGAAGCTACATCATTGATGAGCAACATCTAAAGATAACTCAGTACATCACATGCTAGCCAACTTAAGGCATGTCATCCACATCCCAAGCTTGTGATTATATATACATGGAAGGTGGTCAAGTAGAAAAAAGACACAATGACAAGTCTCATACGAGGAAAAGACTAACCTAACTCCTTGCCCCAACTTAGCACAAGACAAGGATGAGTTGAGATGATTGATGAGAAACATAATAGAATGAAAATAAGTATCAATTAGAGGAACCAGGTGCTTCAAGTAAAGGAAAAGCACCACAATCCTTGAGATGTTGGATTTTATTACTCAAAACCTTACATTCATTGGTAGAATGACCATGAACTCTATGATGTGCACAATATAGTAAAATTTATTTTGTGTTCTTGGAGGGAGAGATATCAAACAATCTTGGAGGAGTCTCAACAACATACTCTCTTGATCAAAAGTAGAAGATGTTCCTTTATTTTGTGACAAAGATATATTTTTCTTAGTACAAGATGTCATTCTTACACAAGACCTTTTATATTGTTAATTTTGTACTCTCCTTTGAAGGAGGGTGTAAAATTTATCAAATTCTAATCATTAGTGTTTTGTGTGATGATGTTGATATTAAGCAAAGATTTCTTTATTTCTTTCATTTCTTTCAAAGGATAATAATCAAGACCACTAGTGTCTATTAGTTTACGATTTACTAATGTCAAATTTGGCTTAGAAGAATATTTTTTAAGAGTGTTGATATTGAGTGAAGGCTTGCTTGTTTCTTTCAAGGGAAAATAACCAAGACCATTATTTGTTCCTTGCATGCTAGTCTCTATAGGGACATAGATACCTTGTTCTCTAGCACCACATCCTTTTCCACTATATCCAAGTTGTTTCATGAGTTCATAACCTTTTGCATAAATATTTTTCATTTCTTTTGGAGTTGGTGATTATTTATAATTAGCTTCGTCAAATTTTTTTGTATAATTTACTTCTTCTTCTGAAGTGTTTGAGGTGGATTCTTTCGAAGGGTCTTCCAAGTTTTTTGTTGACATTACTAATGTTTCTTTTCCCTTTTTGGAGTCTTTGTTTATGATCTTCTATTTCCTGTAATGTTGTGAAATCTAAGGAACCCCAATCATCTTGTAATAGCTTTGTGACTTCCTCAATATGTTTTTCTTTGTCTTTTTGTTGCACGAGTTCTACTTGTGTAGTTGGTGTCAATATTTTCAAAGGATTCTCCTTTCCTTTCTCAATGTTCAAACAACTATGTGGTTTAGGGTCGGCTTCAATTGTATATACCTTTTTGTTGTAGACATATTCCATGATACAATGAAGGGTAGAAGGCACCGCGTGTATATCATGAATCCATGGTCTTCCTAAAAGGATATTGTATGAAAGATCATGAGGTATAATGTGAATAGCAGTTTGTAATGTAACTTTGTTAGTTGTAATAGGTAATGTTATCACACAAAGCGATCATTTTCCCACATTATCAAATCCACTAATAGATAAAGCAACAGGTTGAATTTTTTATTTATCCACAGCAAGCCTATCCAAAAGGTTTACACTACACACATTAAGAGTAGATACATTGTTGACAAGGGTTTTCTTTATCTCTATTCTATTATATTAAACTATTACCATGAAAGCATCATTTTGTTTTTGCACTTCCAAAGGAGGGAGCTCACTTTGGTGGAAAACAATGTCAACATTCATTCCTTGAATCATGGATGTTATGTCATTTGGTTGTACATTAGGAGGGGTAGGAACTTGTTGCAAAGAACTTTGAATCATGTTATGATAATGAGGGGAGGCTTGAATAAGGTCCCATAATGATATCTTAGTAGGAGTATTATTTAGTTGTTCAACAAGGTCATACTCTTTTCCACTTTGTAAAGGAAAATGAGGAGGACCAAGGAAGATAGGGTTAGGCAATGGGAGGGATGTTGAAGGTTTTTGTCTTGGTTACAGATTGTTTCTAGTGTTATACATATGGGAGATGATATTATAAGTTGATTATTGTGTGATATTATTCTTAGGTGGCTTGAGGATGAAGACAAGTTTGTTTTGAGTTTGTGATCATTATGACGGTGGGTAAAGAATCAGAGGATTCATAGGATGTCCCATAGGGTATTTAGGAGGTCCAATAATCAAGGGGGATCTAATAAACACTTGCTTATTCATAACCTCAACAGTTTTAGTTTGATGTCTTCCTAATGAAGGGGAGTCTAGTGTAATATTTTCACCATCATCTAAGGAATTCATGTCACTATTGTTTGAAATACACGTGTCAATATTCTCATTTTCTTGCACCTTGATATCCTCCTTAGTAGGATAGGTTTTACGAGAACTACAAACTAGATGTTCTTGAGATTCAAAGGTTACTTCTTCTAAAATTACTTCATCACAATTAAGGGAGTTATTAATGGCTGTATTTTCTTGCTTATCATTGATGGCATTCTCTTTTTCAATAATTTTTCCCTAGGGGAAGAGAGGTAACTAATACTCTCATGACTTTCATCGATTGTATTTTCTAATGCTACAATATCTTCGTCACAAATAGGAGAGATATTAGAAGAACAATTGTGATTATCATGGCTATCTATGATTACATTCCTTTGTCCCATAATGTCTTCCAAAATAGGATAGGTAGGAGAATAAAAATAAATATGGTTGTCATAGATCTTAAAGATTTGATCATCTAACACCAAAATATCCTCATCGCTTACAATTGCATCCTCTTTCACTGAAACATTATCACAAGAGGGGAAGATGTTGGTGGATGAATGTGGACTAGTTGAAGTGGTATTTAGATAGGTTTCAATGGTCTCTTTTTGTTGTGTTATGTGATCATCATGATTACCTATGGTTGTGTCCTCTTGTTCAATAATGTCTTTCCCAATAAGAGAGGTAGGAGGAGAGAAACAACTAGGGTTCTCAAAACACTAATTTATTGGTTCTTGTAACACTAAAATATCTTCTTCACAACTAGGAGAGATATGAGGAGAAGAAGAAATATGATTGTTATGATTTCCCAAGGTTTTATTCTTTTTCACTAGACTAATCTCACTCATAGGAGGGATCAATGATGAACAAAAAGAGAGGGAAGAGGGCTTCATATTCATATTATTGTAGTGTAGAAAAATGCATACCTTTGCATTTTCAAACTTAATTTTGACCTATTTTATCACCCCTTGCATTAAATTCCCCTTAGGTAACTTATTATGCGCCCCTAAGACCCCTTTTGGTGCATCCTGAGGCATATTTCATCTATAAACTCAACCAAAATCCATAAACAACCTTTAATCTTGGTAAACCACCTTTTAAAATTGCAAAATAAGCCTTGTGGGACCAAGATGCCCTTGGTGGTGTCTTAGCCCCCATTAGTGGGACCAAGATGCCACCTAGGGAATCTTAGTCCCAAGTGCTATATTTTTAGGAAAATTTAAGAGTGGGAAATGAAAATATTTAATTTAATTTGACATTTTTTCAGCCTTTGGAATCTAATAATTGGGTTATTAGATAGGAGTTCCTATAAAAGTAAGATTCACACCCCATTTTCACCTAAGTTTTGAAGAGAGAAGAAGCAAGATGAAGGAGAGTTTCAAGAAGCAAGAAATTCAAGTCTTGTTGCAAGCTTCTATTGTGTTTTTGCATGTTTTTCAAGTCCATTTCCAAGTCAAGATCTAGCATTTCCAAAGACTAATGATGGACGCCTATGGGGGATCGTGAGAGATTCTAGGTTGGAGATGTAACTAGCCATACTTCCAAGCCTAGGGAATTGTTTCTTCATTGATTCCATCTTCCACTATTATTATATTCTACCTAAGGAAGGTATATTTCATGCTTGTAGACAATTAGGGTGGTTAGGGATCTCCTTTGTAGGTCATTTTTATTTGTGTCTTGGGAATTCTATTCTAACACATTTGAATAGGGTTTCTCCATGTTCTAGCTAGCATAATCTTAGACACACTTAAGATTAGGGCACATACATATTTCCATTTTCAGATCTATGCATCTTCATCAAGGTTTAATTACCAAATAAGGGGTTTGACCAAGGAAAACCCCAATAAACAATCAATCAAATTTCCTTTGTTTTGCAGGTTATTTACAGGTTCAGATCTAAAAATTCAGTGAAGAAGGAAGTGCAGACCCTGGACCTCAAGACCACATTCAAAGATTTTAGAATTTCAAAGTGGGATTAAGTCGCTACCTAGGGTGTCATAGTCCTCCAAGTGGAATTTTGCATAGATTCTTTCAGATCTGGTTCTGACATCTAAAGATTCTACATCTACCCTGAAAAATAGCAGCAGGACTAAGACAACAATAAGGGCATCTTAGTCCTCCATAGTACATTTTGACAACATTTTTTAATTTTCTGAAATTTCATCACATTTCTAGACTTCCCAAGTACATACATCATAACTTCCTGTTGCTTAATTTCATCATTTGTATCCATCATTTAGCTTGCATTAATAGGTTTTGTGAGTTGGATGTTAAAGTTTCTTTTCCAAGCTTTTACTTGGTGGTGAACCCCTCAAAGCTTAAAGAACCCCTTCCTAGGTCTTCCTTGTTGATAATTGACTCGCCCTTTGGGTTTGATAGTTAATCCAATTTGGGCTCCTTGGAAATTATTGAGTGGCTAAAGGAAACTAGGGTGGGAACTCCCTGCACACACTATTTTCTTTACGGTTCATTTTGGTGAACTCAACATTTTAGAGCATTGATTTTCTAATTTGGAGTTCATTAAAGTCCTAGATCTAGGTTGCATTCATTCTTGCATTGCATCTTGCATTAGTGAAAGTGCATCTAGGGTTTCTCACATTTGCATTAGTGAAAGTGCTTCTAGGGTTTCTAGCATTAGAAAAAGTGCATATAGGTTTCATTTTTGGTTTCTTGCATCATTTTAACTCATTGAAAAACTAAAAAGTGCATTCAAATTTGCATCCAATTGCTTGTCATTAGTTACTTTTTCTTGCATTCATTTACATAATTTTTGTTTCTAAACATAGGTCCCTAGGTAGGAAACCTGGGAACACGGTTATCAACTTAGATTTTGCTATTTTTCTAAAAAAGAACCTTTACTAGGACTAAAATTCCCTTCCTAGTATCTCAGTCCCTCTCAGGGTTTTTGGCTCAGAATCTTATCTGAGTTGTGTGATGTATGTTCCAATTTCTGGAACCTCCAAATTTCATCAGTAGGACCAAGATGCCCTACCTAGTGTCTTAGTCCCTATGGAGTTTGAGGTTATAGTTTTCTGGGTTAAATATTGAATTTATGTGCTTTTGTTTGCTATAATTACTTTGTTGTTTTAGTTTCTCAATTTATTATTTCATGCATTTCCATAGTTCATGTTTAAAATTGCTTGATAAAGATAGATTATTGCACTTTCATTTTTTTAGACATAGATTTCATTTTACATTCATTAGAAAACCAAAACACAAAAACCAAAAAAATAAATATAAACAAGAATAGGTTTATGGTTATTTAAAGCATGTCAAAATAGTTTTTCCAAGTTAGCATAACCCTCAAGCCTTTTACTAGTGATGAATTTGATATGTTAGATGAAGCCCTTGAGGAATTCATCTCGTAAGGTTCATCCACTAAGGCTTGTTCAAACAAACCTAAACAAAGAGAAGTAAATGTCATTCAACCTCAACCTACAAAGAAAATTATCCTTATCCTTGAAGCGCCTAAAGAAAATGTGTCACAGTAATAGCATTAAAATACTATTGCTCATACATATAACACAAGGAATAATAGACAAACTCAACCTAATCCGATTTTGTTACCATTTCCTAGTCCTGTATTTCCTAGTGCTCTTCATTTACCATCACACAGTGGAAAGGAGTATGATCTTGTTGAAAAACATAAAAATACTCTTGCTAATATTTCTTTATGGGATCTTATTCAAACTTCACCTAGTTACCAAACTATGCTTCGAACAACCTTACAAAAATTTGTGATTTCTCCTAGTATAAATGCAAATGATACATGGCAGATCTAATACAGGGAATGAATATAGTTAATCTAAACATTAACTTTCAGCAACATGAGCTCCCTCCCTTGGGGGTGAGAAATAAACAAGATACATTCATGATAATAGCTACATACAACACAATAGGAATAAAAAGGACCCTTTTTTATAATGGCTCAGCTCTTAATGTGTGCAGTGTAAACCTTTTAGATAAATTGGGGGTGGATAAATAGAAAATGAAACTTTATTCCTTATTGATTCGAGGATTTCACAATATAGGAAAGCAACTTCTTGGTGTGATTACTTTACCTATTATAGTTGGAAAGGATACCTTACAAAATCTTATTCATGTTATGCCTCATGACCTTTCATACAATCTTCTTTTAGGAATCTACCATGGATTCATGAGATCCATGCGGTGCCTTTGACTCTTCATTGTATCATGAAGTATGCCTATAAAAAAAAGTTATACCAAATTGAAATGGACCCTTAGCCTAAAAGTTGTTTACAAATTGAAAAAGGAACTACCAGTCCTCTGAAAATATTAATTCCAACATAAAAATTTGAACCTATGAAAGAAGAAACACAAGAAATGGAGACAATGTCAAAATTAGAAGATGATGATTGGGGTTCCTTGAAATTTACACCTTCATTAATGGGAGAATATATAATCACAAGAAAAGAGAAATAAAAACAAAAGAAACCAATGGTTATGTCAACACAGAACTCGGGAGAAAACTCACAAGCTTCTATCTCATCTACTCTTGAAGAAGACACAAACTACATGACAAACTTCGATGAGATAGATTATCAACAACCACTGAACCTGAAAAAAATGGAATAAATTTATGGGAAAGGTTATGAACTTATGAAGTAATTGGGTTATAGTGGAAAAGGATGTGGAGAGAAAGAACAAGGAATTCGAATTCCTGTGGAACCTAACATGCAAGAAATGAAAAATGATTTGGGATATTGTAATTCTAAGATAACACAAGCAAACAAGATACATTCACTAAACATTAACACCATTATGTGTAAACCAAAAATCAATCTTACCTTGAAGCATCTAGAATTGCTTGATATGAATTTTGAATCATCATGGGAATACTTTGAAGATTACGAAGCCTTGAAAAATGTTAGGATTTTATGATAAATTATCTACTCCTCAAAAGAAAAAGGGTACATGTGCTTTGATTAGAACCAAACAAAAAGATGGAGGAAAGGAGAATGGTGAGATAGACATAAATAATGAAGAATACAACCCTGAATTTCCAAGATCAAATGCACTTCCTTTAGGTGATAGAGTGGATATAGCAATGGAAATTAATGATAAAGAGAAAGTGATTAAGATATGAAAATGCCTCGATGATGGAGAACAAGAGTATACTACAACCTTGATTCATGAATTTCTTGAAATTTTTTCTTGGAATTATTTGAATATACCGAGAATTGATCCTAAGATTGTAACACACAATATAGTCCTTGCTGAAAATGCTAAGCTCGTCAGATAGAATATTTGAAAAATGAACACTAAAATAGCCTTGATCGTTAAGGAAATAATTGAAAAAATCCTTGAGACTAGCTTCATAATACCTATAGATTATTCTCCTTGGATCTCAAACATTGTCACGGTCGCAAAACGTGATAATCTTATTAGGATGTGTATAGATTTTTGTGATTTGAATAAAGCATCTTTATGTGGACACATAAAAAATATCCCTTTTTACTTGCTTGATATGGGAATAATTAATGAAAAATTAGACTTAATGATGCCTTGGTCTAGTGTTGTGATGTATTTTACATCCACATTAGGTCTTGGGTCCTAGAAAAATGAATAAAATGCATTTATCAATGTCTTGTAAAGGTGTTGTAAAGTGTTGTAAAAGACTTTCACACTTCTCTAGACTCAATGGACCTATTCTTCCCCTAATTTAACATTGTAAAATTAATTAATTGTATTTTCAGATCAATCTAGAAGGCTTGGAAATTAAACTTAACTTTAATCGAGTGTTGTAATGTGTCCTACACATTCACATTGGATGTTGTTCCTTTCTAGGCAATGTGGACCTCATTTTAATGATGTAAAGTGTATTTAATCACACTTTCACATTGAAATTTGTGTCCCTATCCCTAATTTCCCTTTACATCATTATTAATAAGCCCCTATGGCCTCATATTGTGCATCTTGAGGCCTAATTTTATCAAATACCTAACTAGAACAACCTAAAGGCCTGATTTCTTCACTCCCTGACAATGGACAGCTAGAAAAATTGTTTAGTTCATGTGCAGTCTATCACTTAGGGAACATTGTGTCTAATGTCTCCAAGAGAGGACCAATCATAGAATAGAATATTCACAACTTAGGGGATGCAGTGCATTGCATTAGGCCACCAACATAAATGCAATATGCTAAGATAGATCATGCTTATGAAGGACATCACACCCAATGTCATCCACAAAGTGACAAACACATCATATGAAGTAGCAAGGCTGCACTAAGAACCAAGAAAAGGAAAAAAGCAATATGAATAATGCCAATTTATGCCCCCACTTTAAAGGAATTGCTACACACCGTTCTGTGAGCAATTACTTTAAAGTAGAAAATGAAAAATGCAAAAAGAAAATAAGACATGAGAGCCAACTTAGAAAGCCCTTATGCCAAGTCATACATTTCTGAGTAAGGCTGCGTCATGTGAAAGAAAAGGAACAAAAAAGGATTTTCCCAAAAGGAACACACCAAACACATAAAGGATCTATGGATTTGGGGTCAATATGTTCTTTGCTACAATATTTTTATGAAAGAGCTCAGATTGGAAGAATGACACAAAGAGAGTGAAAACAAAGAAAAATAAAATCCATTTTGGGTCAACATGGAAGAGACATTGTAGTCTCAATGCTTTGCATCGTTGCCAAAAAGAAAATGCAAGCAAAAAAGGAAATTAAAAGGCGAACGAAAATGGAAAAATATTTTGGGTCAACATGAAGGAGACATGTCAGTCTCAATGGCTTGTGTCATCCCCCAAAGGAAAACACAAGAAAAGACAAAGTAAAAGAAAAAGGGACCTTTTGGGTCAACATGGAAGAGACATAGGGCGTCTCAATGCTTTGCGTCATCCCCAAAAGGAAAACACAAAACAAGAACAAAAAAGAAAAGATAAAGTACGACATATAGAAGAATAGAGGTACAAATAGAGGAAGTGTGCAAAGAGAGGGAGAACATCAAACATACACTACAGGGGAACATGATACACACATACAATCATACTAAAGAAAAGGAAAAGAAAAAGGAAAATGTAAAAAGGCTAGTTAAGGAAAATGCAAGTCAACCATCTAACAAGTCATCCACCTCCCAATCATGTTCAGTGTACTGTGAGGGCGGTTGATTGTCCAAGGGGACAATTGCAAGTGTCAAACTAGGGGAAGTACTAGGCTCATCACACTAGATAGGAGATATCTCAGTGAAGCTCATAGATGAGGAAAGCAATGTATTTAATTGATTGTGTATCTTGTCATCAATTTTTGTTGTTTCCTCATCATTGTTTAAGTTGATCATAATGGGAGGACGAAGGGTAATTTCCAATGAAGGATGGATCAAGAGTTGTGGTTGTTGTATCAGATCATTTTTTTGTTAGGGTTGTATCATACTATCTTGTGGGGGATCAAGAGGAGGAAGGTGGTAAGGTATTGCTGCTATAAAATGTGGAGGTTGATTTTTTTTTTCTTCAGTTTGTAATTGATGAGCAAGGAGACGACGTTGACGCCTGCGCGCTCTAGCACCTTGGTTTCTTTTGATTCTATTTTGAAGTTGTGTAGGTGTAAGAGCGGGTTGATCCATGATACACTCCTTTTCTTCTTGAGAGGGAGGAACAAAAGGGATCAAATGAGGTGGGTCAATCACTTTCTCTTTCACTTTATAAACTTCTTTAATGCAGGGAGGCATAACGAAGTTGGTTTCATTATCTCTTGGGCATTTAGACGATGAAGGTGAAGTGTGTATTGTTGGCTGCATGCGAGGTTGCATTGTTTGTTCATGTTCGGATTCAGGTTGAAGCATTGTATCATCTAAGATAGGAGTGTCAGAAGTTGATAGGGACATGTGGCGAAGAGATAAGTCGACTATTCTTTTGGTTTTGAACTTTTGATATGAAATGAAAAAGAAGTCTTTGCAAGGAGTGATAGGTTCCATTGGTTTAGGAAAAAAGTCTTCTAAGGAAAAATTACCTTTAGAAGACAAGGGATGAAAGCCACTATGGTATATAGTAAATATCTCATTTTCAACCGAAAACTTCAAACATTTGTGAATGACTGAAGGGACATCTTTCATTGAGAGAAGTCAAGGATGACCTAGCCACAGATGAAACTGATCCAACTGTAGAAAGATAGAGAATGTTACATCCAATGTTTTAGGCCCTATCTGTAATGCAAGTACGATTGATTTGATCATAGGGTATGCAAAACCATGATTTGTTTTAATCCATGTTGTTGATTTGTCATTATCATCTTGATAAAGATCATGTAAGACTAAAAGTTCTTCCATGATCACATTCTCGCCACAAGCGGGATCTATTAATATCCCATTGGTGGGCTTATCATATATTTGACTGGTTATGTAAAGAAGACCATTACGAAGGTTTTTAAGTATATCATTAGAAGAAAAATTAATATCAAGATATTTTTTATTTTGGCCCTTACAAGGGATAATGTCTATCGTACCCACCATCTCATCCATAGGATTAAATATGGGTAACATTTGGAGTAAGATCATGTTGTTCCTCATGTGTATCAACATTCATCACATCAGTGTTTGAAGGTTCACTAGATTTGACAAATGATATATTGTGTTTAGGCATGGCGTTGGTAAAAATGAACCAAAATGAACCATAGATTTTTGGCTATGAAATGCTATGACTTTTGCTCAATTAGGGTTTTTCACCTAAAGGAAAGAGATAGATCCCACACCAAAATCTACGTGGTTCACTCAAACTAATGCAAGTAAAATGAAATTATGCCTAAATGCAATGATCTAGATGTAGAAAATTGATAAAATTGATTGATTATTTATGCAAAACCTAAGAAATGTGAAGTGTTTGAAAACACAATGTTGTATGCAAACATGAACTAGAAACACACACAAATGCAAACAAATTGAATGAGACTGCACATAGTGCACTTGGAGATGGAATCCTATGCTGGAAGGTTCTAGAATGCTACATAAATCACTATTGATGACCAGTGGGAATCATTTGCCACTGATGGTGAATCAGTCCTTCTAGTAAAGTTTGCCAAAACTGGTTCTTGAGTGTCAGGAACTAAAATATGCAAAAATCACTTTTCTAGCCTGGTAGTGGGACTAATTCACCACTGATGGTGAATCAATCCTCCTCCAAATATCTACAAATTCATAAGTCAACTCTGTGGGTCTAGATCTACACTTGTCTTCTTGTTGGGTTGACGAAACCAAATCTGTAGAAAATAGGCTGAATGTTGTCTCCAAGCTTGAATTAAGGTTTGGTTGACTTGAATAGATTTGATGACTTATTGACCACTTTTCAACAACTATTTCTTTGATAAATCTATCTACAAGACCTGCAAACACACATGCAAAGAGGGGAAAAATGGTTAAGGGTTAGAGCATAAGGATTTTCCTTGGTCAAATCCCACTTTAGTAATCAAACTCTTGATAAAGAAATAAAATGAAATAAGAAAGGAATGATGAAAAAATAACATGAAAATGTTATGAACTTACGAAACCCTTGTTGTTGAAGTTTGAAGATATGTCAATGGTTGCTCCAAGATGCTTGATAATTGCTTGATTCAATGATGAAAAATGCTTGAATTCTTGAGTGTATGAGATGAATGGGTGAATGGGGGTTAAAATGGATGGAAAAAAACTTATTTATACACACTTATTCCCTAATTTCCCAAAAATACATCGCAGGTTGATATAAGTTCTTAATGAATAAAAACCCAAATTTATTTTGAATTTTGTGCCAAGAGAGACTCATTCACCACCCATGGTGAATGGGTCCCACTCAAGGCATGCAAGCGAATTTCAAGGATTAAGTTGTATTTAATGTTGTTTGTTGGGTTTGTATTGAAAAACACACTTAATTAAGGCCTATAAGTGCATAAAGGGCCCAAATAAAGCATAATAAAGGTGTAATTAGTGGTGACAAGCCTAGAGAAGCATGAAAGTACGTTACAAGACTTTACAACACTTTAGAATAGGACTTGGTAAGGGGTAAAAAGGGAATATTTAGATGAATTATAATAAGAATCTAGTCTAGAAAAGTGTAGAAACGTGTTACAATAGTTCACAACACCTTCACAAGACATCATAAAGTCCTAATAATTTGAATATTCAAGACCTAATGTGAATGCATAAGTCACATTACAACATTAAATCTAAGAAAAATAAGTCAAGCATCAGAGGAAAAAGACCTAAATGACTATGACAATGTCAAAGATCTATTTTTCTATGGTACACATTGTTAGGTTATGCCTTTCCGTGTTTTGGTCTGAGATGTTTGAAACTTTTGAAATACATCCTAGTAAGGTTTTTGTATGTCAGGTGTGAACAAGAATACTCTTATCTATTTATTGAGTTAAATTCCATCACAATAGATACAATGCCATCCTGCTTATCCATACCTTGATGCATCATGTCTATGTGTTTTATCAAACATAAGGAAAGTTTTTCCCTTTACATCCCCAATCCCTAGATAAGAAATACATCATCACTCATCATCATATCTAATAAAGTCTCACTGATTCATAGACTTGTTGGACTTCTACATCTTCTTAGAATCTAGGATCCACCCATCTTATTCTTCTTATTCTTCTATCTTTACTAAAATTTCTATCCAAGTATCAAATATGTGTGATATATCAAAATATACATGAGGCTACCAATGGCTGATGACTATTTATATATCATCAAATTTATCTCCATCAAACATCTGAGTTTTCTAGTCCTCTCCGAGCTAAACTGATCCTGAATGTTTGTCATGAGATCGACCTAAAAATTGACATTTTCGCCAAATCTCTCAGGGGGGGTAGTGTAGTAGGGTAATTCCTTCCACTGGGGTAGTGGTGGGGCATCCGAAAAAAAAAAATATTTTTTTGAATTTTGATTGTGGTAGTGTTATTCTTTGAACCAATGCAGAAGGTACCTCACTTCAAAGAGGGGCAAAATTTAGACACTTAAAAAGTCCTAATTGATACTATACATCTGATTCTGATTAACTACCACCATTTCCTCCTAAATCACTTGAGACTGACCATTTAATTAAATAATCAACATTATTTAGTTAAATTCATCAATTTCTACTATTAAACAAATAATTAAAGTTATTAGGTTAATTTAGCTTTTTTCTAAATAATGTTCATCATATTTAATTAAATCAAATCACTTAATTAAATCCTCCTAACTTCTCATCTGATTAAATAAATCCAATTATTTAAAATCAAATGTCATATATCACCTAACCCACTTGAGTTGATTAGTTCTGAATTAATTAAATCTAAATCACTTTCTAATCATCATTATCCATTTCTCTAGCTTTTAACTCCCCTAAAGTTAAATCAACCCATGGTCAACTAACCAATTTGCACATGAAATACATTTATTTTAATTATCTAATTACCCTATTTATCCTCACAATGGCATATTCCTAGGAATATTCCTCCCAACCACCCCTTTATTCAATTTCCCTCCAAAAGCCTCTTACACCTCAATAAATACCTCTTGCAAAGGCATTTACTCCCTCTTACATGACATCTTGTCAATTAATCTCTCTTACACTCTCAACAAAATTCTCTTACATCTCCAACCACATTCATTGAATCCTCTTACATTGTCATAACTCACACATTCCCCAAAATGTGCTCCACTTCCAACCATTAGCCTTGTGGCAAGTGTCACATTCATATTGGATCCCATTTTAATCCCAAATTCACCAATTCCTCTCATTATTCAACCCTTTATTCCTATAAATAGAGGCTTCCTCTACACAATATGGATCCACAACTTCAAGCATTCTCACTATAGGCATTTTCCACTCTTAGCATTCACCATTTTCATCATAGCTATTTTTATCATTATTTGGATTCAACTTATGCACTTGGAATCAACACCATTGGAGCTTATCAAAGTGATTGGGAAAGGGCTTCTTTCCACATGAAAGGATCACCAATCCCCCTATGGCATGAAGGTTTAGCTATTTTTAGTTGATTGTATGCTATCTTTGGTTTGTTATGTTCTCATTTTCATGTTTTCATCTTGATTTAGCTAAGAATTTCATAGGGAATGCTTGATTTGTGTTTCTAACATGATTGAATATTGTTTGATGTTCTTGTGTTAGTTTATTATAAGTTTGGTGTTCACACATATGAATGGTAAAATATAAATGATTGTAAAACACAAAACATACACTTACTATTTGTTGCTATTAAGTGCACTGTTATTCTTTTATGAAGCATTATCCTATGAGATTTTGTAGGTGTTATGCTAGTTAGCATATTCAAATTTACTTATAGACAAGTTGGGCGGTGATCATAGGGTGGTGAAAGCAACCAATTGACTACCCACAACTAAGAACATTTATTGCATGTACTACAAAGATATTTACCACCCTAGGAGTAGTGAATTTAATCAAATAGATTCATCTACATTTACTATAGCAAAGATGTCCCAGAGCAAATACATTATAGATTTTATTTGTTGCAGCAAAGATATTATATCATTTGAAATGCATTTACTGCACTATAGATATTTATTTATCATTTGATATGCATTTACTGCACCAGAAATATCTATTGAATTGTATTCTTATTTTTTGATGAATGTTACCTTGTTTTCAGACCAAGTTTACGAGATAGAAGAGAGGTTTTTTAGTATGAGATAGTTTTCAGGCTGAAACCTCTCACTATATATAGCCTATCACCTAACTATTGAACAAATTTTAATAGTGGGGAGTGTTCTTGCAAAAAAGGTTATATTTCTAGAATAGTTGTTTACTATTGTTTATTTGTTTAAATATTACAGTGTTGCTTATTATTGTGTAATCATTTGCTTTTGTTTGCTCAATATTTTTGGTTAATATGAAAGGATACATATAACAAATAGTGCTTAAAATTGACGGTCATATGCCTATATTTAAAGTTTTTAATTTTAAAATGTATTAAAATATGGTGAATATAAATATTTGATTATATGTTAATATATATGTTATATATCTTTTCCTTTTATTTTTAAATTGTTTAATAGAGATTTATTCTACTATTTAACAAAAACTTCTATTATTTTAAATTTTCTTTTCTATATATATATATATATATATATATATACAAATTATAAAATACTATATATTTTTTAGTTAACATTGTTTATTATTAGCTTCTAATTGGTGACTTAAACTTTGTATTATCCAAAGCTGTAGGTTATAGAAGTTGAACAAAAAAAAAAATGCATAGAAAACTTAAGTAAAAATTATATAAATAAGGGCTTTTTAGGAAAGGACTTAGTGGTAATTAATCTTCTCTCTTTTTTTCGAGATCCTATTTGAATCACTTAAATTTTGTTGAGATCAATATTTTAACTACTTAAATTTTTACCGTTATGTAATTTACTTTTATGTATATTCATGTATGTCTTTTTTAGATCATCTTCAAATAATTTAATTTTTTTACCATTGATATCATGTAATCTATTTTTAAGTATATGTCTCTAGTTTTTTAAATTAGACTCAAACCACTTAAATTTTTGCCATGTATGCATGTCTATTTTTTGAAATCTTTTGGAATCACTACTTAATTTTTTTCATTGATATTATGTAATTTATTTTTATGTATATTCATGTCTATATTTTTGGAGACAACTAGGAGAGTGTAGAAGATATTCTCTATGCTAAGCTAAAATTAACAAAAAATGATGCCTCGATAGGTTTGACTTAATTAGAAATTTACAAATTATATGTGTAGATAATTAACATTTTGTATCTATTGACTATGGCACAATAGAGATCACATAATTTATAAAGTTTTTTAATATATTTATTGTGAAATCTTGCAAATCTTGTGATTACAAACAAGCACAATGAAATAATATTACATAATAATTGATTAGATATATTAGGCAAAAGATGCATACATATATAAAAGGAGAGAGGCAACCAACTTCCAAAAAATGAGGATAATACTCCTCACACATGGAGTGGTGGCAAGTTGTCTTCCACTAAAGTAGCATGAGGTGTCAAAAGCAAGTTGATGCCTCAATGAATCTCCTAACAAACTTGACACATCATATGAACAAGTGTCAAGGGCACCAAGTAGATGGGTTACTATAAGTGGACACCTAAGTAGGCTTAAGTAAGCCAAAGTGTAAATAAATATATACACTAACACCCTTCCTTAAGCATAGCTTAGGTGATCATGAATGAAATGGGTCCTGAATACTCGCTTAGTGAGGTAACCAGGTACAATGCAAAATAAATAGGTCTTGGCCATGAAGCCTAATAAGGTGCCTATGTACAATGCAATCTCTTGAAAACCAAGTAGAAAAAAACTATCCTCTAAAAAGGGAGAAGATTAGGAGAACACTAGAAAGCACTCCTAAGGATGATGATATTGTTGATGTAGACTACATTCCAAGAAGAACTTGTAGATGAATGAACTTGATCTTAGTAAAGGTTTGGTGAAGATGTTGACCATTAACTTATTTTGAAGACTAGAAAAATACTAAGTCGATGATCTATCCATGAATCAACTCTCGAATATAATGCATATGAATCTTTGTGTTTGGTTCACTAATGTTGAACCAAATTATTGCATATTTGAATGATGCTATAGTTGTCACAATAGATGACTATAGGCTTCCTAAAAGGAATACCAAACTCAGAAAGAATGACCTAAAACCATATAGCCTTAGTAGTTGAGTTAATAGCCCCCTAAACTCTACCTCTATGGATGATATAGCAAGAACATTCTTCTTCTTGCTAGACCAATTGATAGGACCTAAACAAAGTGAAAAACTATAACTTGAAGTGGACTTGTGATGCTCAGTGTCACCAAGCCAATTTAAATTTGTAAAACCAACCAATTCAAGTGATAAACCAAATCTATAATGAATCCCAAACCCAAGAGTACCATGAAGGTAATGAAGGATCCTCTTAGCTTCTTTCTAATGCAAATCATGAGGTTCCTACAGAAATCTCAAAACTATTCCTATTGCATAAGCATTTTCTGGCTTGGTATGAGTCAAGTATATAATACTATCAACAAGTTGATACAATGTAGCATCAACCAATGATGTACTACAAGAAGTCTCAAGCTTGACAGTAGATAGAAAGGGAGCCAGAGATGGTTTGCAAGTAGTCATGTGAAAACATGCAATTAAATCAAGAGTATACTTAAGTTGTGCAAGAGTAATCCCTGAAGCTAATTGTGAAATCTCAATTCCAAGGAAGTAGTACAATAAACCCAATTTTGTCATGCTAAATTTGTCCTAAAGTGATGCCTTGACTATTGTAATGGTCGATGAAGTACTCCCAGTAATTGAAAGATCATAAACATATAGAACCATTACCAAAAGTGAATCATCCTATTGTAATAGATACACATTAGGATCTGAGTGGAATCTAGTAGAAATTGAAGATAGGAGGTAGGAATCCATCTTGGTATACCAAGCCCTAGGGGCTTGTTTAAGGCCATAGAGAAATTTCCTATGTCTAAAAAATAAGAATGAATCCTAAACAAACCTTGGTGGTTGTTCTATGTAGATTTCCTCCTCAAGGTCTCCATGAAGAAATGCACTCTTCACATCCATCTGATGTACATCCCTTCAATGTGTTGTGGCTATAGATAGTGTGAGTCGAATGGAAATCATCTTAGCAACTATTGCAAAGGTTTCTATACAGTCAATACCTACAACTTGTGAAAAAACTTTAGCAACCAATTGTGCATTATACTTATCAACTGACCCATCTGCTACACATTTAGTTCAATACATCAGCCTACATCCAATTTAGTCTCCCTTCCTTTAGGAAGTGAATTCAAATCCCAAGTGTGATTTCTAATCAAGGAATAATATTCCTCATCCATAGAAATATCCCACTTAGGTATTCCTAATGCCTCTCTAAATGTCTATGGATAAAAAACTTAAGCAAAGAAGGCATGTGCCCCCCCTTGAAAAATCTACATGAATTTTTTTTTCATCTGTTGGATCTTGTACCTCTATATCTACCTTGTGTAGAGATTTAGGTGAATTTGGTGCAAAAATATCAACCTCTAATACAATCCATGAACTAGATGAATATGAATCCTCATGACTATCATTACTATGAGAACTAGTAGAAAAGAAGATATTGCACTAGGAATCTATTGAGAATGATCCAAATCATCAGTACTATAATCAATACCTAGTGAGTCCACAATATGTTGAGATGTTTCAAGTATAGTTTCAAGAGATTTTTCTTGAAACTTAACACTTCTCTCTATAAACAACTCATGTGTGGTAGGGTGGAGTAGGTGATAGCCTCTTACACCATCTAGATATCAAACAAAGATGCAGTGTTTGATTGTTGATCCATAGCCTTGTGGTGTTCTTTCAAAATGTGCACCATAGCATGAGATCCAAACACTCTAAAATGATCAACTATTGGTTTCCATCCTTTCCAAGCTTCAAAGGGGGTGATACCCTTTAAGGCTTTATGTGGAACTCTATTTTAAATGTAACATGTGTAGTTGACTAATTTTTCTCAATATGATGGTGTGAGGCCCTTAGAGTGAATCATACAATTAGCCATCTCTTTTCAAGATCTATTTTTTTGTTCTACAACACCATTTTATTGAGTATATGGAACTGTGGTGTAGATCTATCCCCTCTAATATGTAAAACTACTCAAAATGGTTTTTTACATACTCACCCCCATTATTTGTTTGAAGAACCTTGATGACTTTCTCTGATTATTATTTGGCTAGAGCTTTGAAATATTGAAAGATTCAAACACTTTTGATTTTTACCTAAGGAAGTAGACCCATGTAAAATGTGAGAAATCATCAATAAACATGAGAACATATCTAGCCTTTGTAAAAGATGGATGGGAAAAATCCCCAAAAACATCACTGTGAACAAGTTCTAAAACTTGCATTGCCCTCCATGATTTTCCTTTGTCAATTTTATCTTTTGTATGTTTTCCAAGTGCACAACCTTCACAAAGCCCTTTGGAAAATTTAACCTTAGGTAATCCTTTAACCATATTATGTTGAAATAGTTGCTTAATATAGTGGTAGTTAAGATGGCCAAACTGCTCATGGCATAGTTTGCTAACTTCATCTGAATGAGTTAGTAGTGCTCTTGGAGAAATATCTGTGAAAAAAATGGAGAAGATATATAATTTGGATTGGCAATCTGCCTCCCCTATTTGTATCAAACTATTGCTTTGCAATTCTCTTATCTCAATTGAATTTGGAGAGAAGTGTACCCTGATGCCCTTCCCTAATTGAGTTATTTGATACACTGAAAGTAGATTAGTTGATAGTGTAGGTACACTTAGAACATGTGAAAATGTTCCTCCTTCAAATTCAACAGACCCTCTCCCTTTTAACAATGTTGGAGTATCATCACCTAAGGTGATTGTGTACATAGTGGATGGATCTAAGGATGAAAAGGAAATTGTGAAGAACCCATATGGTGTGAAGCACCAGAATCTATAATCCATGATGGAGATAAAAATGTTGTAGAAACTAAGGCTTTTCCCTTTGATTTCTCTTTGTCCTTAGTATTTTCCTATGTTGATGAAGATGCCTTGATAGAATTAGGTAGCCCTATATTATTCTTTTTAAGAATTTGTTGTAGATGGATATGTGTAGTTTCATGATGGACCAAAAAGTGGCAATATAATGGGTATTTGTAGGGTATGTGGTTGATGAATTTTTTGTTACCCAAAATTGATGAGACAAAAAGGGTTTTTAAAGGAGATTCTCAGCTTTCCACCAATATAAATTATGCTTTACTATGAATTTAATAAAATAATTGTATTCACATTTTTTTCTATTTGATTTCTGACTAGAAGTCCACAGTTGATAGGCTAGTTAGAAGGAAACATCTATAACTTTCAAAGGTATCACATTTTTTTGAATCCACAACTGTAATATCACATTCTATACTTTGCATACTATATAATGCTAAAAAGGAATTGAATTTCATAGAAGTTTGTAATAGAGATTAAGGTGGATTTAAGATGTACTTTTATTTTATATTTTTAAAAGTTGTAATAAAATTCCTTAATTGTTATTTATACAGGAAACAAATTACAAAATAATGCACATCACATCCGGACCTTAAGAGTCCTCTACTTATATACAAAATGTATAAAAATAATTATGTTTGTATGGATTTAGGGTGGGCAGGACACCTACTTATTTTCCCTTGGGAATTTAAATTACTCATTTTAGAATTTCAAATTTTTACCAAAATGGAGAGTATATATATAATTTTTTCTTAATGTGACAGCCTAGTGGTTAGAGCCTGATCAGTTACTCCTCTGATTCTATTCTGCATGTTTGGGAAAATAATGCCAGATGCTTGTTATAGATTTTTCGTCAGTTACCTAATTCTGGTTTTGCCTGCAGAATTTTTTGCATAAAGGGATTTTATTTTTCGCAGTAGAGATCTGCACATGCCAAGGTACCTAAGGTTTTTCCTCATGCATTGATGTTCATCGTGTCCATTTTTTTTTACCAAAGGCACATTTAACTCTCTTCTTACTTTGAGATTCCTTTTTGGAGTTGTCAAATTTTCCTTCTTTCTTAACTTCCTTATCATTTTTAGTGTTCTTGTTCTCCACTTTTGAAGTTTATTGTGTTTCATTCCCTACAATTAGGGTTTGAGGCTTAGTAGTCTTCAAAGTACCCATTTGAATTAACTTTACTTGCTTCCTTGTGAGATCATCAATAAAGTTATCAAGTGTGGGAATTGACCATGAGGCTCCAAGAGCCCTTTTAGTAGAGTAGAAATTTAATACAAAAACAAAAAAAAGACCTAGCTTGGAAAGTATAGAAATGATTAATTGAGCCTTTTTCTTATCAATTCCACAATCTTTTAATTTCAACTTTAAATATTTAAATTTAGTGAAGAAGTCTTGTAAAGTTGAAAAACTCCTTGGACGAAGATTTAAGAGTTTATTTTCCAACTCATGGCTTCTAAGTTCATCTAATTTCCCAAATAGTTTGTCTAGAGCTTCCCAAACTTGGTTGGGTTTTTTCAAGTTCTCAACATAGAACAACAATTCATGAGACAAATTTAAACATAGGAGGCCAAATGCTTGATCACACTTATTAAAAAACTTTTCTTTGTCTTTAGCTACTATAGGTTCTTTCTATGTTCCCATGGTTACCCTATATAAAGCTTTGTTACTAAGCACTAGAATTACTTTCATCTTCCAATCATGATAATTTAAAGGTGTTAGAGGTAGTATAGTACTAGTACTACACTAGACTCCATGCTGCTAGACTTAGATAATTGCTTGTAGAAATGTAAAAATGAAGAACTTTGAAATGTGTGCAAAAGTGAAGGAAAAAAACAACACACAAAAGCACTTCTTGAGGAAGTGTGAAAATGAACCACACATAACACCCCCTTTGATTATTTATTTCCCCCCAATTTTGCACTTTATAGAGGGGTGCTTGTAACTAACGTAAAAGAGGCATACAATGACACTTTATAGAATGAGTTTGATATTATGCTCTTTGGATTTGTGGTGAAAAATATGCAATTTTGTAAAAGATGACACTCAAATATGACTTACTGAGAAAAAGTTATGGAAATTTGCAATTTTCCACCTATTACAAAATATATGCCTTCTTGCAAAATAAATTTTCAAATTTTTAGAAAATAATTTCTTCACCAAAAATTAAAAAAGAGAGGAAAAAAATGCAATTTTAAGCCCCCTTAGGATGGAAAGAATGAAGGGATTAAATTTCATGTGACCAATGGATTAAGTTTGGAAAATCTTTCCCGCATTTCTGACATATGCTCTAGAGTCCGAATGACATCAAAAAATGTGCAAAAAACCAAGGTGAATAGTAGCACTCCCCTTTACTACTAATTTGATAGTTGTCAAGGCCATGACATGCATGTATGGTGGCCCCAATCCACGGTAGAGATTGCCCTGATTCATAGAGATTCTTCACATATCACCCTAGTTCATAGAGATTCTTCATAGAGATAACCTACAAAGATACCACTATCCTTGTAGAGATAACCTATGCTAAATCAAAGAGAATTCATAGTCCCATAGGGAT
>VDFB02264415.1:0-45940 GCA_007258455.2 Sequoia sempervirens | reverse complement strand
CCATGCTACTCAGCCCAAACCTGTATACACAACAAAGAAAACAATTATTAGAAGTTTTCAAATTCAAAAGAAAACACTTAGCAAAACCATAATTAAATAAAATTAAAGAAGATTTGTTCTTGAAAGGAAAAGCTCGATTTGAATCATTAGCTAAATGGGTTTTTTTAGTGTTGTGCTACAAACTTGCTCTTGCCATTCATTTGGCTTTCTTGTTTACTTGGGCGAATGCCATTCTTTTCTGAATTCGATATGTAGCCTCTGCTAAGTTCGCATCTATGGTGTGGCCACTGCTCTGTTCCTGTGTCTTGCCACTTTTACTCATGTCGTGACTTTCAGATAGTTGTTGGTGAATTCATTGTGTTGGGCTAAGCATTCGATGCAAGTTACGAACTTAGTGTCGTGAACTGCTATTAGCTAAGCTTGTAAATATCCTTTCTTCTATTCTGTCGATATTATCATTCCAATGATTTTTCGAATTCTATCCTTACCATTTTATGAAGTTGTTAATATCTAAGTCTCTGTGTAGAAATCCTCTTGTATCGATTGATATTATCTTCAATTATAACTGTAGATTACACCAACACCGCGGTGGGATGTCAGTCCTCTTCTTTGTGTCGATATTCTCTCTTGGTGTCGGTTGGAATATTAACTCAAGATAACAATGCGTTCTCTTATGCGTACCATAGGAATGGTTGCCCATCGTCAACCTAACCCAGTGCTCTACCGAATTTCAAGCTTATGGATGAGTCTGTGTCTAGGTTTGGTTTGTAAATTGTCTTTTATTCACTCATGGCTATCGGCCCTTCCTGTTGTTTGTATCAACTTACTTAAATGTGTCTTTAGATGTATTCGATGAAAACCAAATTGGAAGGAGAGGTTTTGCATATTTGCATTTGGTAATTCATGTTTCTCCTTGGAATATAGGTGTTTGTATGAGCCTGTAGAAACTCTCTTTCGCTTCTAGATCTGCAGTATTCAAAACTAAAATATTGTCCTGGTATTTAACTCCCCAATTTCATAAGCAACTTGTCCCAACTGCAACACTTGAAAATGGTAGGGCGTATAGATTTAAATAACCTCCCCGATTCTATTAGAACCTTTCACAAATGTGGCGCTTGAATCTCTTCCAATAATCTTGGAGACGTAGTAGAGGTAGCTTGCTTCATGAATTCATTGGTTTTAAGAGCTTCCCTGTTAGATCCATTTTGGTGTGAACCTTCAGATAGTTTGAGAAAACTACAGTTTTGTTTGATGTTGCCTGTGCAGATCTCTCTGGTTGTAGTTTTTCTTAGAATCTCTAAACCAATGTTGTTGGAAATACTCAGCCTTTAACATATGCGCCTGCATGCACCAGCTTGAACACAAGCTTACATTGTTAAAGTGTTTTTCTTTCTGAGTGCTTTATGAAATCAAAGATTATACAATAAACATAGTGTGTCTTGAGCTCTCCTAACAGGGTCAACCGTCCTCTGTCCCATCACTCTGCAACCAATATACTCGTTTCTATATTTTGCTATCATGCAAGTCTTTGTTTGACCAGTGTACTTGCAATTATCTTTTTCCTTTGCTAAACCATCTTATTTGGAAGGGAATATTGGAATTTGGAAATTATCACCATCTACTTGCATTATATTCTTACCCCAAACGCAATCCACAAAACAGTGGGAAATAACTTCTCATATTTTCTATAACCGCAATCATCTTAACTTGGAGTTAGCTTCACTAACATGTCATCTCTCATGCCATCAATGGACAGTGGCTATCCTGTGAACAGTGAATTGCATGTTGTTAGTCATTTCCTAAATATTAGACCGTTGAGTTGCCCTGGAGATGCCTGATTCTCCTCCATTTAGTTCGGCCTTGGATCTTGTTTCCCTTCCTCATCTTCATCATTGGCGTTAAATGAGTTGTAACATCAGTGTGTACTTTGGAGCTATCACCGGATGCATTACGGCTCCATTATCCTTATCAACCTCTATGTCGACAGGGAGCAATGAATAAGTCTATTTGACATTTGAAAACAAATATATTTGAAAACAAAAAGGGAATCTGTTATGACATAATATGATTATACTGAGATAATATGCATTGATCGCGTCGTCTTTAAATCTGAGTTCTATTTTAAATTCACTGAAATTTTATATTTCAAGATCGATATTTACATGTTAGAGATCTTGGCTCTCTTAACCGCCGCGAGCCCTTAGTGAGTATTGTATTCATTTGCATGCATTAAAGGATCAACCAGTTCATTGTTATATTTTTTTTAAATAATTAAAGTCCAGTATCTTTGCATGACGAATCATTTACCTATCCCATGTTTGAGATGTCTTTTCTTAACTGACTTTTATAAGTATATACTATAATTAAAGGTAGCTGCAGCTAAAGAGTTTATACAAATGTTAATAGGTTCTATGATTTATGTATTGATAATTGTATAAAGAGTTGATTTGTGCAATTTGATTTCGATTGTATTTGAAAATATATGTAAACAAATATGTATATATATATTTAAATTAATTTGCTTTTATATGTCATTTAGAAAATATTAAGAATTTATATTACTCTTTATGAGGAATTGAGGCTAATGTATCTTCAATGACTTGTTTGATTTAATGAAGTCTTAAAGTTCTTTAAAATTATATTTGATTTTAAAGTAGACTGGTTTTAAAGAATTTTGTTATCATGAAAAGGAAGATATAGAAATTTTAAATTTATATATATATATATATGTCTTGATTTAAAATAATAACAATTGTAAGTTGGAATCAATAGTGATGTCATGATTATGGGTTTTGTTAAATGATTAAGTTATGATTGGAATGGATATAAATGTCTTTTAGTTTATTGTCGTTTGTTTTGATATCTTGGTAGATCGTTGATGATCTATTTTTCTTATGCCAACGTGAAAACAAGCCATACTGAGGACCTCTATGGTTGATATTTTAAAGAATTGAGCTGATTTAATTCAATTTACCAAATTTGCATAGATTTATGCTGAAGCAATGCCACGCAATCGCTTCTGCTTTATGGATTAATTTATGAATGGTGAATGAGAGTATGATGTTTTATGTCATGTATAAAATGTGATCATACCCTATTATGATTTGTGCATGTTGGCTATCCTATATGTTATGTGAGTTGGATTTTTCTTATAGGAAGAGTGGCTTTCGTTAGGTCGAATCTCTAAGAGTTACTATAAACGCAATCGAAACAGTTAATTTAGGCAAAAATCTTAATGAAGTCCACCCTAATCCCACCAATTGAAACCCTGCGATGAAACGATTAAATTACCTAGTGCCTCATAATGCTTTGGACAGATTATGGTAGGTATCGAGAAGAAGTCTTAAAATGTTGTTCTTGCCATCTTTGTTCTGAAGCTAACTCGACGTACTTCATATGGCAGTTTAGGATTTGAGAATTGATAGGATCGCCATGCAGGTTCTCCCGGATGAGGGTTTGGTTCAGGAAGATTCACTGTGGTAAATCCAGAACAACTATGTCCGGATGATTCAACCTTAATGGCGTAGTCTCTGTGCAGAGTTAACCGCCAGACAGGTCGCCTGGCGGAAGCCATATGGGCGTTGTGATTACTATGGTTTGATGTGGTCATACCGCAGTTTGTCGTACCAAGTAGGCGTAACGCTTATTCTTTGTTCGTCCTTGTTTCAGCGACGCAGGACCTGTCATTATCTCCTAGCATAGAGGGAGTGGACCTTCGGGTTCCATGCAGTTGGGAGGAAACCATGCTATTTCCTCCATTGGGTCCTCTTACAGATGTTGCTATACTTGGATAACATTGTTCGTGGAACAGATTCTTGGTTCTACACTGTTCGTGATGTTGGACGTTGAGGGTACTCATGAACGAGGTTGACAATGTAATATGCACTTCATCTTTATTGTATATTCTTTTGATGTCTATGAGAGAACTTTTGTAATGATATTATATTGGTACGAGATTTATTATAATCTCACTTGATGTAATCTGGTTATGTAACTTGACTTTATAAAGTTTATGAAATTGGATCATTCACAATTATGATATGTCCTTATGTTATATAACTTTGGTTTTATGTCATGATGTATTTATTTGTAAATGTTTAAGTAACGTCGTCTTGGAATCCTAAGAACGTTTATGGAATCGAATGAATTTTTTTTAAAAAAATATTCGGTTAATTTGTTACTTTATGCTTTGTTTTTATGGATTCCCTGGTGGGGCGTTACACTTATAGCTACATGATTTGAGTGAAATCAAGATTGTGAGACTTTTTAATTTATACATTTGTTGTACTTTTGGGATGGCTCTTTGGTTTCACCAACAAGGTTGAACATTCTAACAAGTTGAATAATAATTCACCTTAGAGTTTATCCTTATCAATTTTATTCAATGGATTATGATTTATCCTTCCTAAAGAAACTTTATTGCAACATACTTGAAGTGTTTGTTCTAGGATGTCAAGTCTTTTTGGAGTTGGAAACCATTCTTTATATACAATCAATTGGAATTTTTAATTATAGCTTCTTTGCATGACTCAAAGGGAAGATTGTAAGCCTTTTTTTTTCATTTGCTGTAATTTTGGGATGACTCTTTGGTTTCACTCATGAGGTTGAAAATTCTAAGAAGTGGGATAATAATTCACCGTATATTTGATCCTGCTCAAGTTTATTCAAATAATTATGGTGTTTCCTTCCCAAAGGTGCTTTATTGCTACCATTCTTGAAGTATTTGTTCTATAATGTCGAGTCTTTTTGGAGTTGGACACCATTCTCAATATTTCCCCTACAATTTTGAATAGGAAAGTCCTTGGAAACTCTATGATTTTCATAGAATAAATTTATTTATTTTTTGAGGTAAAATCTAATAAGAAATTTATTTTGTAAAGTACATGGACTTAGATAAAGTTGAATTGAGGAAAGTGAGTGTTTATATAGGCGAGATTTGGATAAGTTAATGTCACTTTGAAATGTAGATAATGGAAGAAATATTGACTATATTTCAATTTTGTAACCAAATATGAAGGCCGACCTATATTCATTTGATATACTTTTGTGCACTTGGTAAATATATACACAAAGTGTGTGCTTACAATTTCTAAAATTGATTAGCACCTTTTTGACATACAAATTAAAGTATGTTTTTTTGTGGTATTAGTTTTGACTTCATCTAAGGCCTTTCTTGATCATAAATTCAAACCAATGAGTCTCCTATCATAAGATTATAATATATGTGTACTTGAAGGAGTATATGTATTGATGAATAAATGTCTTAAATTACTTTGTATAATGGCTTAAATTACACCTATCCAGAAAAAGTGGGTAAAAAAGTTACACCCTAAAATTCTATGCAAGGCTAAGTCTTAAATGACAAAACCAAAGTTAGAAACAAGAAACAAGGTTGTTGAGTGGCAACAGTATGCACTAAGAGGTGATGGAGGATCATAATCATTTGGGTTTCCCTAGAAATCAAGAATATCCTAGTTAGAAATACATTACTAGCTAGTAATCACACCTTCTTTATTGTCTTTTACAATAGAAGGCTAATTTTCATGAATAGGAGAATTATCCAAAGCAAGGCAAGGCAATTTTCTTGTATCTCACTTTCCAAAGATACCTTGTGTTGCGTGGTCTCACAACACGCCCCGAGAATGTAAGGCTTGGGGACCCAAGTGAAAAATTAATGCTTATGGTAGGTGTTGGTTGGCAAATGATCATCGAAGGCTCATGTTGAAGTGGAAGTCTTTGAAGTAATTCGTGATTTTTGAATGCACCGAGTGTCGAGTGTACCAGATACTGGGTACTGGGAAGCCAGGTTGGTTGGAATGTTTAATGCAAGGTTTGGTAAGTTGTCACGGTCTGGAGGTGAAAGTCCAGGAAATGTGAAGGTTCTGGTGGTAATCAGGATCTAGGTAAATTTTGTTCTGGTAAAAAGCTAAAGTTTGTCGGGTATCGGGTACCGGGTAACAATGCATGCATTTTGGGTGTTAAGCTTGATTGTAAAAGTTTTCCTAAGAGCTCAAAATGTTTGGTAACCCGCCTAAAGGGATAATTACGTGAGATTGCATTAAAAGTGTGTTATTTATGATTTGATTTAAAAAGATGATTTTTTAATGATGGTTTTATTTTAATGAGAATTCTATAAATGTTTTAAAAAAAGGATTGATATATGGAATTTTATGTGCAGGAGAACTTGATGTTGGACTATGCTTCAGTATGGACGGTCAGGAAAATTTGGGTTGCAAGCAGATCTAGTGATATAGCCAAGTTTGGTGGTGCACTCTGAAAGATCATGTGAGAACAAAGTTTGTCACAAAGAAACGTCAGATACCAGAGGATCAGGAATTGTGGTATTACGAATGTAGCCAAAGAGTGCGCCTAGCTTCGAGGTGATTTACTTTCGAGTGTTTTACGCCCAAGCTCAAACCTAAATGTAGGAACCAAAAGTGTTGATGGATTATGATATATATCTGGTTCCACTTGATCACTCTGAATATCCAGCAGAGGAAGTTCCTACATTTTGTTTGACAAATTTGCTTGGTTCGTATTTGATTTCCTGATCGACTTTTAAAGATATAAGTCCAAAAGTTTCAAAGTGTTGAAGAAGGTTGACATCTATTAACTTATTCGGAAGTTCTCTTGCCAGTTGTCATGCGCGACGTGCCTTGTTACAATTCGTCCCTTGGATTTCCTCTCATGTGTTGGTTAAATTTCTCGAGCGTCTTGTTCTTATAAAAGGCTAAGAGATGTTTCATTTTAAGTGAATTTCAGAATTTGTGGATGTCGGAGAACCAAAACTTTTTCAAGTTTTATTCTTTTCCTATTTTTTGTTCCATTCCAAATTAAAAACTTGTATGTTTCATTATAAGAGTTAACCAAAGCCAATTTTAAAGTTATTTCCTGATATGAAATCTTACACAGCTAATTGTTTGTTTCTATCGGACAAGACTGTGTGTTGCACCGTTTAAGAGTGCATATTCACACTATCTGGTGGCAAATAATCCCCCTTTTCTTTAAACTCTTGCATCATTTTGTGCCTAGTTGTGAAGCAATATGATGATGTAGGAATGGTTTTCTCTAGTTTGGTTATTTCTTGAGGCATGTGTGGATAATATGTAGCACCCCTCTACTTTTGGTCCTTCGCAACGTGTGGGTAAGTGGTTTAATTGTGACTTGTGAGGTCATGTGTTTCTGTCGTTTTATGTTGTTTCTCTTATAACCGGATATTTAGATATAATATACATTTTCATATAATGATATATATTCTTTAATGTACTTGGCGTACTTCTGTGAAGTGCATTTGATTTAAAATAAATATATATTTATATCTAAATATATAGTTTTATTTAACGACTGGGATTAGAAATGTGATTATATATTTATATATAAATATAAGTTTTTATTGGATTGTTCTTGTTAATATATATACATAGAGTTGAATTGTGTAGAATAGTATTCTTTAATTAATCTAATTTGAAATAGACATTTTATGGTTTTTATACATACATATAACTAAATATAGGAGGATTAATAAATGAATAAAGAGAATTTAAATGTTATCCTCTGCAAATAACAATATTATTATCAAGAAATACTAATCATCACAAATATCATAACTCCACTGCACCCCAAATAATAACTCTGAATTTGTCTTAAATGTTATTCTATCATCAAAGAAACAGGTAAACATGGACAACAGTATTATTATCTTCATCAACTCGTTAATTATTATTGCATCTCTCAAGCAACTGTCTTCTCAGCAAATAAATGAGTTGGGAAAATAAATGAATGTGGTGCCTTCAAGACATTCGCCACAGTAAGTTATCTGCACCAACCCTTAGTTTTTAACATCAAAAAGTTAGGTTTATAAATTAAATAATTAGCCGATAGGCTATATTATGCATGAGCTTTTGCCCTGAAACAAGTCTCACGCCCTCAAACTACCATGGTTTCAGGCCAAACTTTAGTGGATTGGTGGTCAAGTTCACCGTCGACCGTATTGTCAAACTAACTTGAAGCGCTTGGGGAAGTTTGCTTTCCGGTTCAAGTTCACTACTCCTTTCGTGCATGTATTTGCAATAAATGCTCTTAGTTGTAACCATTCAGCCAACTTCTTTTTTGGGTGGTTGGGGAATTCGCAGTAAATGCAATAAATTCTTTTACTTGTAGCCATTCAGTCGGTTTGTTTTTTGGGGCGGTTGGGGAAAACAGAGCTTGCAGGTGGGTCACTGGCGATAGGGTTTGCCAACATAACGAGGTATTCAGTTATTTCGGGATTGGCTTTGGGAATGGAGACCATCTGCGGGCAGGCATACGGAGCCAAACGATGTGGATTGTTGGGGCTGGCGCTCCAGAGAATGGCGCTCATTCTTTTGACCACAGTAGACCCCACAATGGTCCTTTGGCTCAACATGGAAAGGATACTCTTGTTCTGCAGGCAGGACGAGGCCAATACGAGAATGGCAGAAGATTTCTCACAGATTTCAGTGAGAAAGAAAGATTGTTAATATTTGGGATTGAATATTTTTAAATAATAAATTTATTATTTGTTTGTATAGCGGGTCAGCATATTATGGTCATTATTTTTAGTTTTCCTGTTATCTGGTTGTAGTTTTTAGTCAATTCAAATTTTGTTCTGTTAGTCCAACTGAAATTTGTTTTATGGTTCTTTTAGGTCGGAAATTTTCTATGATTTCTATGGATTATGTCAACGCAGCAATGAAAAGGGTGGAGAAGGGAGATGTTAAATATCAATTTGTTATAGACAATGCCGAGAGTTTTAAACCTTAAACCATACGTAAATACCTTTTGGTGCACAATTATGGAGTTTCAAGCCCGAATTTGCTATGGCAGATTTTTCAGTTCATATTAAGTAGATATTAGACATATGGTATTAAACTGTCCTTTTTTCTTGGCAGGATTTTCTACCCAATAATAAATTTATGTAAACTATGAGATTTTGAGTCTATTGTAAATTCTCTGGTTAGTGTTCTGTTAGGTGACAAAATGGAGGAGCAAACGTCAAATGGTAAGCAAACAGGTCGCCAATGGTGGGATGGGCAGTCATTCCCAGGTTGAGCACACAGAACATTTTTAGCCAATAGGCTATCTATTGTGCGAACTTTGAACTGAAACCTGTCTCACGCGGGCAAACCACTCGACTTTCCGGCAATGGTTTCAGTCAAATGCAAAACTCGACGGAGACTAGAATCTCACACTGTCAAACTACACTGTTCGCATTCAATATTTTCATTTAAAAGGCTGCAAAAATCTTGTCTCGAGGTCAAGAATCTAGTAGTTGCAGGTCAATCTTGGTAAAGATTTGATTTCGTTTGATTTTATTGGATTTCGTTTGATTTTTTGTGTACCTACAAATAAAAATCGTATCAGATTTGCACTCATATAAATAGTATAAAACCCAGCAGTGCCATTAATATCTACCGACAATGTAAACGGACTATGTAAATGCAGTTCCGTTAATATTTACTATGAATGGGTTGAAGCAACAGCTGCAGGGAAATTGGTTTTGGTTCGTCTCATTTAAAAAAATCTATTGTGGTAAGGCTTAGTAATTCTTCATGCAAACTCTGCCCTTTCTGTTGTGGTAGGGCTTCGTAATTTTTTCTAAAACTGTGCCCATTTGTTCTCATTGACATCGTAGACGTCACAACATAATTTGTGCAGAATTTGAGGTAAGTCACTTGCCATGGTTTCAAGGAGTTTTATTTTTTCTGGAATCTGTTAGCTGCTCTAAAATAATTCTAGGTTTTCAACTGTTAAGCAACTACCTAAGAGGCATCTACGAACCCTATTGTTTTGCTTTATGTTTTCTTTTAAAACCTTATGTTTCACTACTTGTATCCTAAGGGACCTGAGCCAGGCTTTATTCTTAATAATTATAATTTTGTTGCCTGTTTGCTGATACCTACACGCAAATTAGGGCATTCAAGCGGCACTGGGTGAAGAAAATGTTGATATCCCCTTTCGCCTACAACCTGTCTTAACTGACAATCATCAATTTCCTCATGACGAAATGCTTGGCGGCCGAGAGAGATATGGGAGAATGCAACAATCATCCACAAAATCTACACATCTATTCACCCTTATTGCCTCTGATTTACTATGAGATAGGTACTATAGTTAAACATCCTTTTTTTTAACATGGGTGCTCAGCCCTAACGTAACATGCATTACCTTCTTCCTCGAAACCCCACATTCTAGTAGAGGATCATGGATGAGTGTTAGCTGAGACAAAGAAAGTCAATTTAATGATGAGTCTATTGTGTATTTCCCCATGTGACCACTACGTGAGTATAGTTTTTGACTTTTAGTTGGATTGGGTACCTCTTGATTTTTGTTTGTGTTGCAACTCTCTTAAATTGAAGTAGATTTGTGTTTGGGCAAGGCATTTTTTCTTTTGTTAGGATCCAAGGCGGGTAAAAGGTCCCGAAACATGGTAACTTTATTCTGGGTACGAAAGGTCACACAACAGGTGTATCTAGCAAATCAAAATCTACTGCTGTATTGTTTTGCATTGCCATCAATTGATCTTCAAATGTTTTTTCAAAAGCATTTAGTTCTTGCATCTTGTAGAAGGAGGAAACAAGATCAAATGTATCCATTACAAAAGTTTCATTTAAATTGAGCCCCCTAGAGCTTGCAAAATTTTCCAATGGCAATGCCTTCTATTTAAAATGTGACAAATAAAGCTTTGATATCTCGTATAAGCTATCTTAAAGCATTTCAAGAAGTATTCTATGAACCTAGAAA
This sequence comes from Sequoia sempervirens, assembly GCA_007258455.2. Lineage (NCBI taxonomy): Eukaryota > Viridiplantae > Streptophyta > Pinopsida > Cupressales > Cupressaceae > Sequoia > Sequoia sempervirens. The sequence goes on along the minus strand of VDFB02264415.1, from coordinate 35,179 downwards.
TTATTTTATAATATAACTAACTTACTAGTTTTATTTGTTTGTGTAGAACCATGTAACTAATTAAAAATATGTTGTTTCTATTTATAGATGAGCTCATTTGCTTTGCTACCTGCGTTACCTTGGTTAGAGGAATACAAGGTATGTTAGTTTGCTTAGAAGAACATAATATACTTTTTAATTTGTCTTTGGTGTTCATAGTGTTATAAGAATAAATAAATAGTCGATAGGCTATATATTGTGTGGAGTTTTGACTGAAACCTGTTTCACGCTGCAAACAGGTAGATGCTAAACAATTTTTTGTTGTTTCCGACAAATTACACTTTTCTGGCCTCATGCGTGAAAAAAAATCACTCGCATTTAATATCAGATCTTGAAATAGATTAGATTTCCATCGCACGCGTGAAATATTTTATCTGATATTAGCAGACCCGCTTTTCATTTATCATGAATAGATTGAAGCAATGGCTGGAGGGAGATTGGATTTGGTTCGTCTCATTTAAAATTTGTCGTGGTAGGGCTTCATAAATGTTTCTTGCAAACTCTACCCATTTTTCTCATCAGCATCATTGACATAAATCTCATAAGCATGTGAACTGAATTATTCTCCCTCTACCATATTTCAAATGTCATCATATTCATATTGTGTACATTATCTGATCAATCAGCCATGGAAGATCATGTGGGAGGGAGAAATGAGATTTTGCTCTATGTTGGTCAGGTTGAGAGTGATACAATCCACACTTGATGAAAATTCTTAATAGAAGGATGCAAAATAGTTGCCCGTAGTTGGTAGAAAACGTTTGAAGTGTGAAGGGCCTCATTAACGTCCTGAGTAAGAAAACCTTCTTATGATTGATTGATGTGCATTAAAAAACTTCTTTAGTAGGAATTTTGTTCTTAAGAAGACTCCTACAATGCTTGATGATGTTAATTTTGTAGTCCACCTTCTTTTATGGCTTTTTAGCAATGTGGTTGGATCAAGTGTAATCCTTTGTTTGTGGTTTATTTTGCAACCAAATGGAAAATTTGAAACACACACAAAAATATGCTTGAGCATATCAAATTATCAACCCAGTGCATTGGCAGCCATCATGAAGTGGTAATTTTGGCGACTCATGTTTCATATATGTTCAAAACTTTGAAGATGTAGTGCGATATTTTTCCATTGGTTTGAAGACATGCACAAAGAAGACTGTCATTAGTATAAATGGCTTTTTTTTAGGTCATATTGATGACTTAAAACATAGACGGGTAAAATCCTACAAAAAAAATCTTTTGAAAACTGTTCGTGAAAGCCTTCAGTACTTAATACATTTTTATATTTTGTAGAATATTTTACATTATCAACTATCAATAAAGTTGGATAATCTATTTCCAGAGTGGTAGAGTCTATGTTCATTTACCAAAAATATAAATGGGAAAGAAAATGGAGATGGAAACAACATAAGAAATGAGGTTCAGACATGGTGAGATTCCAGATGGCACTCTCACATGCCCCTCAGTAAGTTCCTCAAGCATTAGATAAATAAACAATAGACTGATAAACTTTGTGGCCTTAGAACTCATGGCCTTGGCTCCTTTGCACCTAGTTTGCATGCAAAGCAATTGTCAATAGTCTTAACAGTGAAATAGGAAAAAATTAACCAAAATATTTACATATTCAAATCAAACTAATAGATACAATTTTCATTTTCTTTCCCTGAGCATTAGATAAATAAACAATAGACTGATAAACTTTGTGGCCTTAGATCTCATGGCCTTGGCTCCTTGCACCTAGTGTGCATGCAAAGCAATTGTCAATAGTCTTAACAGTGAAACACAAAAAATTAACCAAAATATTTACATATTCAAGTCAAACTAATAGATACAATTTGCATTTTCTTTCCCCGAGCATTAGATAAATAAACAATAGACTGATAAACTTTGTGGCCTTAGAACTCATGGCCTTGGCTCCTTTGCACCTAGTGTGCATGCAAAGCAATTGTCAATAGTCTTAACAGTGAAACAAAAAAAAATTAACCAAAATATTTACATATTCAAATCAAACTAATAGATACAATTTGCATTGTTCAGTGCAAAACAGGGCCTTGGCTCCTTCGCACCTTGTGTGCATGCAAAGCAATTGCCAATATGTCGTAAGTTTTAACAATGACGCAACAAACAATTTAAGCAAAATATTTACATATTTAAATCAAACTAATAGATAAAATGTGTATTGTTTAGTGGAAAATTGACTGACTTATTCCTATGTTGTTCATGCCTTGCAGGCTTTGGATCTAGGTCCGGTTTGAACCTCATTTGAGTTCTGGGTCAGTCCAGGTGGGGGTTCTGCAGGGCATTGCCATGAACCTGGAATGAATTTCAATGAGTTTCACATAACCCAAAACAATTCCACTGTAGTTTGACGAGTTTGTAATCAATTTTTTATAAGTGATAAACTAAAATTTAAATTAGTGCAAAAGTGAAGAAACATCAATTTTTTATAAGTGATAAACTAAAATTTAAATCAGTGCAAAAGTGAAGAAACAAAAAATAAAGAGTTTAACCAGTGCTTCTTTGGCCTTTCTCCCATCCCACTTCCTGGTTGTGTCCTTGATGGTGGATGGACAATTATATGACAATTTGTTCTTACTTAAGCATGGGTTGAATTGACCATGTGGCATTTCAACAAGTGAAGGGCATGCAAATTCACATTCCTGCAATAGCATGCTACCAATCTTATATTCTCAGCTACAATTCCTCTCCAACACCTACTTTCACTTTTTTATAAAACTTATATCATTTTTGATGTACGTCCATTAACTTCTTCTTTAATTTTCTAGGAACAAAATACATGAAAAGGAAACAAACTATGTGCCATCTCATTTCATACTAGCACATGGAATCATCGACTAGACAATCGTCACAAATGAAATAGATACAAATCATTCATTCAATTTCCTTGCACCAAATATGTATTACAAATATTTTATAAATTTTGCAAACAAGCTTATATATAATTCAAACTACACTTCCTTACCATGTTTACTTTTATATAGTATTCTATCGGCGTAACCCTTGCACCCCCCCTGGTGCAAGTGCTAGTAGTATAAGGATTTGCCTTCAAGTGAAAGGGAGGAAAAGTGAAAATGACGGGTGTTTGAGCATGCATGCTGGGAAACTGAGATTAATCAGGAATTTTGCCACCTGTACTATTTTTTTTGTTTTCTCGAAAACTAATGAGGATATGGGTATTGATTTGGTAAGGAGGAGGCGGAAGAGCGAAGGAGGAACTTGAAGACTACAGAGCTAATGAGGAGAAGAAAACTCGTATTACAACCCTCCTCAAAAAGTCTGTCAGTTAGCGCACTCTGTTAAAGAGTCTGGGTGATTTCTTTTGCAGTTGGGGCTTATACCTTCTTGCGAATTAAAAACTTCAAAAAAATTCTGAACTTTTGGACTGTTAATTATTCTACCTTTTATGGAGCTGGCATTAGGTCTTCGGCTATCGTATAATTTTGTCACGTTTGTGTGAAAACCTTAAGCTACCCTTATCTAATTGCATACAAAAGATCTCATCGTGCCAATCTATTTTTTTGTGCTTATCCTGCAATTATTGCATCCCATGACACCGCTTTTGTTTTGGAGGTATTTTGTCAGGCAATTTTCGTACCTTGTCTTTGCTTTGGTATTCTGCATACATGCCTGTTGGGAGTTGGTGTACGCCTGCCGAATGGCATTTGCTTGAAGTTTCGAAAACTTCCTCCACAGTCTATTTTGTGCACAGCCTGCAATCATTTCATTCTTGAGACCGCATATCTTTGTGGGATTCTGTCAAACCGTACATGTGCCTTGTCTATGTTCTGCATCTTGCATATATGTCTAAAGGTTGTGGGATTTACCTTCACTCCTGCCAATTGCTTTTTGCTTGAAATTATTGGGAAGCCTTTTCAGCAAATTCACTCAGTGTATATGCTGAAAACTATGGTATTCCTTGAGACCACAATTCTTTCTTTGAGACATTTTGTTAAAACACTTCATACGCTCTGGTCGCTGCCCCATATGCCTTGCAAGATTTGTTTGACCTTTTAAGTCTATACTTGCTGCCATTATACCAAATTCATGGTGTTAACCATTTATGGGCATGCATTTAATCTTCTTGTTCTGGAAAATTTTCTGAAAACCTATTCTATAAATCCATTTTGTGCATATCTTGCTTGCAATATTAGGATATGTTACCGAGTGCTTCATTGATTCAAGATTTAGAGAGCTTTCTTGCAAAATCCATTTTGTGCTCATTCTGCAATTTGGCATTCCATGTGATGACTTTTCTTTGATGCATTTTGTCAAACAATTCACGTGCCTTTCCTATGGTTCCACATTTCTGATACATGTCAAACAGGGCAAAATTACAACTACAACATCTGAGAAAGTTCTTCTATCCTTTATGCTTTGATGGATGTCCATTCCCTCTTCCAAAGCACCCAATTCGGCTCAGGCATGCTCAGGCATCAAAGATGCTGGCAAAGGACATTAAATTTGTCTTCACACCTGTTAACTTGCATTTGTTTGAAAGTTCTAGAGCCCTTTGAACAAATCCATCTGTGCATACCCTGCAGTCACTGTCTGAATGAAAACATTGAAAAAAAAAAGAAAAAGTACAGAACTAAAACCCCTAAATGCCAAATAGAGGCTTTCTGGGCTCAGCCCTACATTCTCAGAGGGTAAACGAAATGAATCACCTGCTCAGTATTCGTCCAGGAAGAGAAAAATAAAAATTAAAAAAAATATAAAAATCTGCAATAGAGTTTCAACTCTCCTCCCAGCTGCCACAATAGGGTTTTCCAATCAAGTGAAATTTATAGAGATTAGGGCTTCAAAAGGAGAGCGTAGTTTTTTCTAAAATTAGGACAAACTTGGACAGACTGTTTTACTAATTATGCCGAGAGGCGTTCTACAGTCACAGCAGGGGTGGAAAGGACCTGAGTACATAAAAAAGAAAGGCAAACGTAACTGATGGAAGTGGACGCTGAGAAATGACAAGTGGGCAGTGACTGCTACGTAACTGACGACCCAAACGCCTACCATTAGTTACGAGTAAAGAGGAGCCGAAAGGTTTGGTCGGTGATGGTTTTGGAAGAGGCGTTTCATCGCTTTCTCTCCATTAAACACATTATTTCTGCATCAAACTAATGCTGGCAGTTACATTAAGGACGGTAGTGGAAGAGTCTTGTTGGCAGGATAGTGGAATATTGGCGTTGGGTCTTTAAAAGGAAACAATCGCCATTCAACAGCGGCAGACATTGTCATTTGGCTCTCACTGGGAGATAAATATATTATGCAGCAGTGAACGTGGTGACAATGGAATCCGAAGGCAGTAATCTGGAAATGCAGTGCAATGGAATGCAATGGGAGAGTTGGATAATGAATGCAGAGATGGAAAGTGAAGAATCGGCATAGTAGGGCGCAACCAAGAGAAGTTGGTGGAGACGCTGCGATGGGCGGCTAATTTGAAACCAATAGTTAATACAAATACATGCAGTTCTAACAACTACCATTATTAAGTGACAGGGAAGATTTAATGATTCGACTGCATTTGCTTCTACAAATGAAGAATCTGCTTTTGTTCTCTCTGCACAATTTGTGAAGCAAGTTTGATTGACTCGGGGGATCAACAGAGCAGAAGGCATAGGCAGGCAAGATGATATTCAGGTATGCATTCAGTTTTGGTCAATTTCGTCAAATCTCTATGTGTTGTTTTGGTCTATCAAAAGCACAATCCATTGTTCTCCTTCCATTGTCAACCCAAATGGTTTGAATCTACACTTAGGTCTTGCTCTGGTTGGATCTTGACTAGGCTGGAAAATTTTGTTCTTTATATTTCTATTTCTTGCAATAGTCGTCTCAGCAGTATCATGTATTTTCAATTTGATAGGAACTGGAGATCGAAGATTTTCAAGGATGTTCTCTGCAAAATTTGCGGTAATAAGTTTTATCGAAGGATTTTCAAGGACGTTCGTGCTTCCGAATCGGGAGCATTTCGGTTTTATGGTAATATAAGCTTTTAGCTTTGTCACATCACATTTTCTAATGTTCTTATTGAAAGTTTTTGTACTCTCTGATACCCAAAAGATTAAAACAGAAATAAATCATATTGGATTGTATGTGATATTTGGTTTTCTTCGAACACTCAACACTTTAAATATGATGGCCACCATTCCCATCTATATTGTGCAGCTTCTACAGCCCAAAGATAGTAAAATGTAAATATTCTTAGATTCAAATCTTTTCTGTGAAAAGTGGAAGCAATTGTCTTTTGGGATGACCATTTCAGGTGTATTGTTTGTGAAGGATTGCATGTTTAATTTCCTCCGCCTCTGAGCCATTAACAAAATGCTCCTCCCTCCTTCAATTTTGCCGCCTCCCTCTTCTTGTTGCCCCCATGATTTCAATGCAGTTAACTTCCTTCTGTCCATCTTATTCACGCTTAATAAAATATTTATTATTTTGTAACAATATTTTATGGTGCAGCAAGTTCTATATAATCATATTTGCATCATATTTGAATGTGCAGCAAGTTCTATACCTATATCTGGTATTCCAAATGTGAATAATAATTTAATACTTCCTTCCCAGTTAGTCAATATGCAACAGATATTTTTAAATTAAAAGTCGTGCTTCAATGTTTAATTTTACTTTATTTTAATTAAAATTTGTTTGACTGACATATTGATCACAATTTTATAAATATATGTTTAAAAATGCGTTTAAATTTTAATTTAAGAAATATAAAAAAATTATTTCAATTTTTTATATTTAAGTAACCTATAAAATTATTAGTGTTTAACTGTTGAACATCAAAATTTAAAAATATAAATCCTTCTTTCAGAAAAGAACAAAATTAGCTTTAAAAACATATATTTAATGCAGTGCAAACGATACAGCTTTAAATTAGAATTTCTTACAAAGTAAGAAAAAATGTGAAAAAGATATAGGTAACTTCAATGAATTAACAAAAAAACATTTTATATTTAAATTTGCCCATGTGGATGTGAATTTTGAATTTGTAAATTAGTTGTTAGTTATTAAGTTTTCATGTGTAAAGGAATATTAGTACTATTAAATTAGATATTAACGTTAGATTTATTTTACTTGGTTGTGTAGGGATTATAGTCATTTTCACAAAGTTATATTTTATAAACAAATTTGTTTTTAAGAATTTAATAAAATATAATTAAAATTTAACTATATCTATGGTATAGTGTATAGATTTGCTATATTTCTCATATATCAACATACATAAATTTGAAAAAATATTTTAAATTATATAATTTGAAAACAAAATATATAATTTCATAGAAGAATATTTTTATTAAAGTGATAAAATCTAACCCCAACACTAACACTAATTATAACTTTTATCCTAACCCCAACCCTTAAACTAACACTAAATAACCCCAAAGATAACTCTAACTATAATAATATTTTAAATTTGCAAATTAGTTGTTAGTTATTAAGTTTTTATGTGTAAAGGAATATTAATACTATTAAATTAGATATTAATGTTAGATTTATTTTTCTTGGTTGTGTAGGGATTGTATTCATTTTTCACAAAGTAATATTTTATAAACAATTTAACTTTTGTAACAATTTAATTTAAAATATATTTAAAATTTAACTATAGATGGTATAGTGTTTAGATTTGTTATATCTCTCATATATCAACATACATAAATTTGAAAATATTTTAAATTATATAATTTCAAAACAAAATAAATGATTTATAGAAGAATATTTTTATTAAAGTTATAAAATATAACCCCAACACTAACACTAATTATAACTTTTAGTTTAACCCCAACCCTAAAACTAACACTAAATAACCCCAAACATAACTCTAATTATAATAAAATTTTAAAATTACAAATTAGTTGTTAGTTATTAAATTTTTATGTGTAAAGGAATATTAATACTATTAAATTAGATATTAATGTTAGATTTATTTTACTTGGTGTTGTAGGGATTGTAGTCATTTTTCACAAAGTTATATTTTATAAACAGTTTAAGTTTTTTAACCAATCAATAAAATATAATTAAAATTTAACTATAGATGATATAGTGTTTAGATTTGCTATATCTCTCATATATTAACATACATAAATTTAAAAAATATTTTATATTACATAATTTCAAAACAAAATAAATGATTTCATGGAAGAATATTTTTATTAAAGTGATAAATCTAACCCAACACTAACACTAATTATAAATGTAACCCTCCCAACCCTAAAACTAACAGTAAATAACCCCAAACGTAACTCTAAGTTTATATCTAACCTTCAACATAACCCATACCCCAACCCTAACCCTAGATCTAATTGTACCCTTAATTAAATTGCAACCCTAACCCTAATTTGACACTATACCTAACTTTAATTGAACCCTAACCCTAATTCTATGATAAAGTTTGGGGTTATTGTTATAGTTAGGTTTATGTTAATTAATGTCTTATTATAGTTAGGGTTCTAGGATATAACTTAGGATTACAGTTATGATTAGGGTTATAGTTAGGATGAATATTATATTTTGGGTTTCAATTGAGATTTGGATTAAGGTTAGCTCTAAGGTGAAAATTATGATTATAATTCTATATCTAACCCTAACCTAAACCCTAATTCTAAGACTAACTCTAATTCCAATTGTAACCCTAACTATAAACCTAAACCTATATCTACCTCTAACATTGATTGTAATTCTAACCTTAACCCTACCCTAATCAAGACCCTAATCCTAACACTAACCTTGACCCTAATTGTCAACTTAACCCTAAACAAATAAATAAATCTTTAAATTATATAACTAAAAAATAAAAATAAAATAACAGATTTTATTAAATATTATGTTAATTAGGGTTCAATGTTAGGGTTAGATTTAATTATAGTTAGGGTTAGGGTTATAGTTCAGATAGGGTTAGGGTTTTTAAGATAAAGCTTAGGCTTTCGGTTAGGGGTAGAGTTGGGATTAGTATTAGGGTTAGGGTTTAATTAGGGTTAATGTTATAATTTGGGTTTCAATTAGAGTTTAACTATGGTAAGTGTTATGATTCAATTATAGTTAGGGTTCAATTAAGGTTATGGTTCAAATAGGGTTAGGATTAGTGTTAGGATTAGGGTTCAATTAGGCTTAGAGTTAGGGTAAGGGTCAAGAAAAGGATTGGTCTTAGGTTTAGGGTTCAATTAGGGGTAGGGTTCTATTATAAACCTTGGGTTAGGGTTATAGTTGGGTTTGAAATAGGGTTATGATCAAGGTTAGGTGTAAGATTCAATTAGGCTTAAGATTCAATTAGAATTAAATTTAAGTTAGGATTATAGTTAGGGTTCAATTAGTGTAAGGTTAGTGTTAGGCTTAGGATTAAAAGTGTTTAGAGTTAGGATTAGAGTTCAATTAGGGTTAGGGTTAAATTAGGGTTAGATTTTAATTCTAATTATGGTTAGAGTCTAATTAAGGATAGTGTTCAATTAGGGTTAGTATTAGGGTTCAATTATAGATCTATTTGGTTAGGGTTTAATAAGGGTCAAGTTTATTATTGGTGTTTAATCAGGGTTAAGGTACAACTAGGGTTAAGATTTAATTAAGGTTAGGGTTTTGATTCTATGATAAAGCTTACAGTTAGGGTCCAAATAGGGTTACAATCAAAGTTAGGTTTAGTATTCAATTAAAGGCTTAGGATCCAATTAGAGTTAGGGTTATAGTAATGGTTTAATTAGTGTAAGGGTTAATGTCAGGGTTAGGATTACATTAGTGTTAAAATTTAGGGTTAGAGTTTAATTAGGCTTAGGATTAGGGTCCAATTAAGGTTAGAATTTAATTAGGATTATGTTTACAATCTAATTAGGGTTAGGACTACAATTAGGGATAGGGTTAGGGTATAATTACACTTAGAGTCCAATTAGGTTTAGGGTTAGCGTTAGGGTTAGGGTATAATTATTGTTAGAATTTAGTTAGAATTAGGATTAGAGTTCAATTAGGGTTAGAGTTAGGATTAGGTTTAAGATACAATTAGGGTTACAATTCATTCTAGGTTCAATTAGGGTTAGGGTATAAATAGGGTTAGAATTTAATTAGGGTTCTTGTAAATTAGCGTTCAATTAGGGTTAGGCATCAATTAGGGCTAAGATGAGGGTTCAATTAGTATTATGATTTTATGATAAAGGTTGGGGTTAGGGTTATAATTGGAGTTCAAGTAGGGTTATAATTAGAGTTAGGTTTAGTATTCAATTAACGGATTAGGATTATTAGGGTTAAGATTCAATTAGAATTAGGGTTATAGTTAGGATTCAATCACCATAAGGGTTAGTGTTAGGGTTAGGATTAAAATAGTGTTCAAAGTTAGGGTTAGAATTCAATTAGGATTAGGGCTAGGGTTAATGTTAAATTAGGGTTAGAGTAATTAGGAATAATTTTAGAGTCCAATTATGGTTAGTGTTTAATTAGGGTTAGGGTTAGAGTTTAATAAGTTTTTATTTTGTGTTGGGGTTTACTAAGGATTGAGTTTATGATTAGGGTTCAATCAAGGTTCAATCAAAGTTAGGGTATAATTAGGGAAATAATTCAAGTAGGTTAGGGATATATTAGTGTTCAAATATAGTTAGGCATCACTTATACTTATGATTAGGATTACAATTCAATTAGGGTTAAAGATAGGGTTGGTATTAGAGTTCAATTAGGGTTATGGTTAAGGTTAGGCTTAGAGTTAAGGTTAAGGTTAATATTCAATAAGGATTAGGGTTAGGGATAAATGTCAATTTCAGTTAGGGTTAGGGTTAGGGTTTAATCAAGGTTAGGATTCTATATCTAACTATAACAAAAATCCTAATATTAACCTTAAATATAAGCATAACCCTAACAATCCCTACACTAACCACAACCCTAATGCAAATGCTAACACCAACCCTAATCCTAATTATATCTCCAACCCTAACCCTAACCATAACCTAAATCCTAATAGTAACACTAACCCCACCCTAATCCTAATTCTATCTCTAACCCTAACTCTAACCCCAACCCTAATCCTAATTATATATTTAACCCTAACCCTAACCCTATCCTTAATCTTAGCCCTAAACCTAACCCTAACCCTAAAATTAGCACTAATTCTATCTTTAATAATCCTACTCCTAATTTAATCTTGACACTAACCCCTAATTTATAACACTAATAACCCTAACCCTAATCTAAACTCCTAATCCCATATCTAACCCTAACCCTAAATCCCTAAAACCCTAATCCTAATAAACCTAACCCTAAAAACCAAAGCCTAACCCTAACCCTAATCCTAACCATAACCCTAAACAAAATTAAAAAGCCTAACCCTAACCCTAACCCTAATCCTAACCCTAACCATAATCCTAACCCTAACCCTAATCAAATCCCTAAACTTAATACTAACGCTGACCCTAAACCTAATACTAACCCTAATCCTAACCCTAACCCTAACCCTAATCCTATCCCTAAGCCTAATACTAACCCTAACCCTAAACCTAATCCTAACCCTAATCATATTAACTATCATATTATAATATATTAATTATTATAATAATTTTATAATAAAATATATAAAAAATAATTTATTTAAGATATTATATGTTGTGTCGTGACTACTACTAGCATATATATTATTTTAATAATATATATAAAATACGCCGAGAGATATCCTTCTCGAGGCGCCTATTTTTTAATCAAAATTTTATTATAAAAATTGATAGGCGCCTCGAAAAGGATATCTCTCTGCGTATTTTATATATATTATTAAAATAATATATATATGCTATATGCATATAGTGAGAAAGTTAATTGAGTAGTATAAAAAGGGAGTTAGTTATTGAAATAAAGTGGGACCACTTATTAAATATTTTATATTTTTCATGGGTCATTATTTAAAATTATAAGATAAGTTACTTTTAGTATTAATGTTAATAATGATATTTGTTAATTCAACATTGATATTAATAGTAAGATTAATATTAATAATAAGTGTTGATAAGAATATTTATAATGTTAATATGCATTGGATTTTAAAAGTAATAGTAGTAACATTACTTTTATTATTAATATGAACTAGATTTTAAAATTATTATTATTATTATTATTATTATTATTATTACTACTAATATTAATATGGTATATTTTCATCATCACTAAGTGTAATATTAATACAACGTAAAAGCGGTAATATGGTTAATGAGCAAAAACTTTAAAAATAGTTACAAGATTCTACTTATTGGATTTAATGAGTTCATAATCATAAATATCTATAGTAATATTATTAGTCTCAATTAATATTATAAAAAGAAAAGAAAGAAAGGTTCTATAAGTAACATTAGTATCATTGACTGATCTCAAATTTATATGGGAAATTAGTATGAACTTTAATAACACATGGAATTAGTACCTTAGCCGAGAATTATATTAGAAACTATAGTTTGGGGATAATCAAGTATCTTTAGTTATTTAACATTGATAAAAATAAGCTCCTAGTAAGATAATGTTGGGTACTCTTATGTTGATATTTAAATTTGGTCCTTCTCATCATCACTTGAGGGTGTGCACAACGAACTCTGCACACCCGCTTGCAATCTAACCCAACACTCCTCTTTTGGCTGGCGTGTCGCTAATGATGACTGTCGTACGTCATCATGCAATGGGTAGAGTATAGTTCCATACATGTGCAAGGTTTTATATATATATATATATATATATCATCTTTCTATTGTTGTTAGCACTTTTAATGAACCTTGAAATGGTTTCATACATTAAGCTAACATTTCATAATTTCATTAAGTTATAGAGTTCAAGTGTTATTTGTTTGAGTTATACATGATTATTGACAATGATTTGATATCTATTGAAAGTTTATTTATATTGATGAAATGGGTATATTGTATAGTTTTATCCTTAATTTTATAATCAATAATTTGGATGATTGATTTGATTTGGAATTTAAGGTTGATACAGATTATTGTGGCTAATTTGTATGGAGTTGTTTATATTAGCATTAATTCAGTTGAAGGTCTTGTTATGATATTGCCTATTTTTCCTCTCTTGTCATTTTGCAATTGTGGAAGTTATATAGTCATTTTGTGGGTTCCTTGATGTGAGACTGCATGTTTGTGTTAATTCTGATCGAGGGGACTTTATGCAGTGACTTTCTTGTAGTCATATTTCGTGTTGGTTGGGAACCCGAAGTGGCTGAATTACCCTCAGTGGGAGTTTGTGTATTTTCGGTATTTTTAGGCTTCCAGAGGAAATGGAGAAACTTGAATTTTATTGATTTTCCATGGTTGGATCTTTGTGATTCATTGATCCTATTTCTGATTTTGAGTTTTGTGGGTGGTACCTCCTTTGTTCTTATTTCAATGATATGGAATGGGTTTGCGAGATGGATTCTTGCCTTGCATGATGTGTGATATGTACTCCTTGATTTTTATGTGAGATGAGGTACACCCCTTGCGTGTTTTGGTTTGGTATCGTAGGGAGTGGCTCTTCATGGGGGTCCTATGCAGAAATCTTGGGCTGTTAGGGTAACCCATGAAATATTTTCCTAAACAAGTGATAATATAATTAATGAACTAGTAAGTTTGGGTAGATAAACACTAAACAAGATTAATGAATTGTACCCAAGTCGAAGCCACTCTTGTTACTTTGTATTCACCTTTTCAGTTGTATTATTCTATCTTATTGTATTGTTCCCGTTTATGTTGGGGAACACATCTGTATTACTATAACTCTTGTACGATGTAACTTTCATTATCATTGTACGATTGTAACCTTTAACCTTAATTTATGATCTCTAATGGATGCTTGTCATGCTTGAAATGTATATTGATACTTGGTACTATTGTTTGTTATCGTTTCACAGTATGTAATCCTTAATGGTGTTGTATCTGTGAAAATATTTATAATTATGTTCATAGATGTGATAGATGGTTTTACTTATAGTATGTTGTGGATGTTTGAACGTTATTTAGTAATTCCATATAATGATTAAATGGAATACTTGTAATCAGTTAAACATTGTCTTGGTATGGGTTTATGTTAGTAATGTTGTCACACCCCAGGGGATGTGGTATATGATGTATATGATTAACTGCAATGTATGTGTTGGTTTTCCATGTACATTATATGTTATATTTCACTTTCAAAAAAAAATTATTGTGCTTTTATTGTACGTTTCTTGTTGTCCTTTGGGATTCGTGTGGCGGGGCGTTACATAATACCTTGGATAAATTTTACTTTTCAGTAATTTTTTATGCTTTGTTTTAGAATAGATGCTTATATTTCAAAAAATCCTCCAAAAATTAATGAATGCATGGAGTTTTAATTACAAATCTTTTGATTCCATGAAATTGTTGAATGCTTAATGCTAAATATACTTGGATGAATGCAAGTTATTTGAATTTCATGAAGTTATTGAATGACTGGGCCAAGATTATTTTCATATCTCTATGATACCAACCAATACCTTAAGGACTGTTTATTCCTCGTTTTTAACAATATTATCACAATGAACCCTGAGCGAACCTAGTGCGTCAAGACCTGGCATAAACGAGCCTTGGGATCAAGCCAAGTTAGCCTTAGATTTAGGTTTTCTCGGTAGAGTCTTTCAAGAAAGATAGGTTCTTACAGTGTCCTTGTGAGAATTATCTACATGTTGGTGTGTGACTAGCATCCATGTCAATAGAAGTGGCGTTAGAAGGAGGGCCTCCCTTCGGTATCTTTGGTCGGTATTGTCATCCCGGTTCTGGATTGAAAATTTGCTTGTGAGGTGAAAGCCTAAGCAAGTTTGTTATGGAGAGTAGAATGGAAGTTGATAAGCTCTGAAAGATCCTTAACTAGAAGTTTTATCCCTTAAGTCTATTCACTTTTGGTAGGGTTACTAAGTGCAAGATTCACGATACAACTGATCATAGTGAACTTGACTGTGAAACTTTTTTAACTAGGGTAAGTTTGGCCACCTATAGAGTAATTTAGTTAATGGAGACATCCTTAACTATGAAAAGAAAGGAATCATTATTGGAAAGAGGTTTGAATTTTAAGATGCCTAACCCTAGTGAAATTGGAAATATTGGAAATTTAACCATTAGGTCAAACAGATTCATTAACTGTAATTGTCATGAGGAAATTCTAGAAATTTTGCAGGAAAAGAAGCAAAGTCATCAAGATTTGGAAACAACACATTTGAAGTGTGAATGTGAAAGGAGTGAGTTATTGATCTTTGCACACGTGGAAGGTGATAACAAAGAGAAAGAGCAGGGGAAACGAGTGGGAGACACATGCTTTTTGCCCCTAATTGTGAACCCACAACCTAAAAGGGAAGAGATTCTTGATTTTACACAGAATACAGAGTATCAATTTTTTACTTTCTCTTTCTGATGATGGTGTGAATTGTGTTAATATTTGTTCCAATGAAATGAATAGTGATGTTGAGATCAAAGACAAGACCAAGAACCAAAGGAACCTTAGAGAGAAGGAAAACCAAGAAATGAATGCAAATGTTCGTGGATCAAAGTAGAGTAAATAGAGAACCATCAATGAGGATCGAAAGAAGGTACAATGTCAAGAAGATAGTGAAGGTGTGTGCAATCGACCATTAATGAGGTTGTTTCCATACATTTTATCCAAATCATTGGTAAGTATGCATTCAAATTTTCGTTTGTCAAACGCAAAAAATTTCAAGTAATTTGTCACTATAGTAGGTTATCCAAGAATTATTCAAGTGAGTTTAAAGATATAAACCTGCTATAATTCGGACAAAGAGCATTATGAAGATAGTGGTAGAAATTAGGGTAAATTGCTTAATTAGGGTTAGTCACCTAATTAGGGTAATTTTTTTAGTTAGTTAGGTTAATTTTCTTCAGTAGGGTTTGTTTCTTGCTTTCCGGTTTTGTTCCTAGCATTAATGAATTCTACTTAAGCTAAAACACATGGGAATTGAATTTTTAAAATATTGCATTGTAAATTTGAAAAAGGTAAAACCATTTAGAATAAATACACACTTGAGTACAGAAAAAGAAAAATTTTCATTATATTTTGTATATACATGGAAAATACAAAATTCTCTTCATAAAGAGAAAAAAGAGACAAAAGGAGTCACATTGGAATGGTGGATAGGCTAGTCAGTCAATTTCAGCCAATTCATCCATGAGGGATGTGTACCCCAGGTATAAGCGTTGACCCTATGGTCATCAATGTCAATGGTATGTAAATCAGTAAGAAAAGGCCGAAGAGGAACTACTTCCTTGTGCTCCATAAACCATGGAATGTCATTAGCAAAAGGGATTCCCATGGTCGAATGAGCGACAATTAGAACATGGTCCAAGTTCCCCAGAAAGTTGGGTCATACTATCATCACTGTTGCAAAATGAACTTTAGTTATTGAGAGGTCGAGGTCCAGAAGCGAAGCTACAAAGTGTGAGGCCAGGTCTAAATTCAACCTGTAATATGCCTTGGAATTCACATAAGTTTTTCTAAGAACCATGTGCAAGAATGATTTAGTGGTAGGATTCCAGAGAAAGAAAACTTTTCTAAGCCTTTGGATCATAATTCAACCAAGGAATCCATTCTGGCGATGAACACAGGTCAGGAAAATGGGAGTATCCATAGCTTGGAAGCAAGAAAGCACAAGCAGAGTGAAAGGAAAATTGAAGAAATTGAAGGAAAAAGCAAAGAATTTGAAGGAAAGTGTGGAATTTATAGAAAGTCATGAGAAATATGTGGTATATACTTGCTTGAATAGAAAATATTGGGAATGCAAGTTGAGGTGGCAACAAGACACTTTTCTCCATAATTTAAAGTTAAATCAAATAAATTCTCACAAAATTGGTGTCCATTGCTTTGAATTTTTCTAGTACAAAAATTGTGAATCAAGCAAAATGAAGATTTCATAATTAAATGGTGGTCATTTCAGTTTATTTTATCGAGCCGCATTAATCATGAAGATGTCCATGTGTGCTTTTCAAAAAGGAAAATTAATTCGGTGAGGTGGCACATGCCAACATGTGAAGAGCTTGAAGGAAGCAATACGCGTGTGTTAAGGCATGCAAATTAAATGCAGAGTATGATAGTCGGGCTTAAATATAATCATGACAAGTTTGATGCATTAATGTTAGTGCAGCGCTGCCAAAATCGAAATTGTCGGCCAAGGTTGTTTTAGCGGGTTGCCATAAAATAAAATAGAAGGGTGGTGACTAGAGTCTCTAAATTTAGAATTAATTTGGTGATTTGATAACTTGCTGCTAAATTCTAACTTATGTTTATTTTTTGGGCAAATAGTGAATTGCAATTAGCTAAAATTTGGCATAAGGATGGTAAAATTTAGCTAGAAAGTTGCACATATAGGGAATAATTAACTGAGTCTTTTGGGAATTGGTGAAACAATGAAGGGATTTGCATTGAGTAAAAAATTAAAAAGTAACCTTCGCTACCATTGTAATTCCCAACCTAATAGTGGGTTTCATTGCCTACAAGTTGAAAAAGATCTTACAAAGAAATATCAAATGAAAAATGAAAAAATGAATATCAAAGAAATATCAAAAGAGAAAATTCAACTCTTTAGGCTATCCAAATATCTCTACCGGGGCTATAAATTCCTGACTAGCAGTAGAGCTATGTTTGAGAGAATTACAAAGATAACCTTGTCGAGGCTATGGATGCTTGATTGGCAGCAAGGCTCTATCCAAGGTTGGTTTTGGAGGATTACTAAATTATTAGTTCAATGTCAATGAACTAGTTTTTTCACCAAGTTCTAGAGACGAGAATTAATCAATGCACACACTGATACTTTCCAGACCAGAATTCAGGTAAAGGTAAGGAGCTATTGCGAGAAAATATGCATAAGTTATAATTTATAGCGGGTGATCTGGTCTTGGATTTTCTTTAAATTTTGTTTTGTTGGTTGCAAGTTGTTGTGTGGTCTCACAACATGCCCCAAAAATGTAAGGATTGGTGACCCAAGTGAAAAATTAATGCTTATGGCAAGTGCTAGTTGGCAAAGGATCATCGAAGGCTCATGTTGAAGTGGAAGTCTTTGAAGTAATTCGTGATTTTTTAATGTACCGGGTGTTGAGTTACTAGATACCGGATATTGAGTACTGGGAACCCAGGTTGGTTGGAATTTTTAATGCAAGGTTTGGTAAGTTGTTGCAGTCCAGAGGTGAAAGTTCGAGAAATGTGAAGGTTCCAGTGGTAACCAGGATCTAGGTAAATTTTGTTCCAGTAAAAGCTGAAGTTTGTTGGGTACCAGATACTGGGTAACAATGCATGTGTATTGGGTGTTAAGGTTGATTGTAAAATTTTGCACGGGGGCTCAAAATGCTTGGTAACCCACCTAAAGGGATAATTATGCGAGAATGCATTAAAAGCGTGTTATTTATGATTTGATTTAAAAGTATGATTTATTAATTATGGTTTTATTTTAATGAGAATTCTATAATTTTTTTAAAAAAGGGATTGATCTATGGAATTTTATGTGCAGTAGAAATAGGATGTTGGACTATGCTTCAGTATGGACAGTCAAGAAAATTTGGGCTGCAAGAAAATCCAATGATATAGCTAGGTTTGGTGGTGCACTCTAAAAGCTCATGCAAGAACAAAGTTTGTCACAAAGAAACGTTAGATACTAGAGGACCAAGAATTTTGGTATTACGAATGCATCGAAGGAGTGTGCCTAGCTCTGAGGTGATTTACTTCCAGGTGTTTTACGCCTGAGCCTGAAGCTGAATATAGGAACCAAAAGTGTTGGTGGATTAGGGTACATATCTTGTTCCACCCAATCACTCTAAATATCCATCAGAGGAAGTTCCTACATTTTTTTTGACAAATCTGCTTGGCCTGGGTTTGATTTCCTGATCAAATTGTAAAGATATAAGTCCAAAAGTTTCAAAGTGTTGAAGAAGGTTGACATCCATTGGCTTATTCAAAATTTCTCTTGCCAGTTGTCATGTGTCATGTGCCTTTTTTCAATTCGTCCCTTAGATTTCCTCTCATGTGTTGGTTAAATTTCTTGAGTGTCTTGCTCTTATAAAAGGTCAGGAGATGTTTCATTTGAAGTTAAGTTCAAAATTTGTGGATGTCAAAGAACCAAAAAAAATTCAAGTTTTGTTCTTTTTCTTGTTTTTTGTTCCATTCTAGATTAAAAACTTGTATGTTTCATTAGAATTTAACTAATATCATAGCTAATTTTAAAGTTATTTCCTAATATGAAATCTTACATAGTTGATTGTGTGTTCCTATCAAACAAGACTATGTGTTGTGTCGTTTAAGGGTGCATACTAACACTGTCCAATGACAAATAATCCCCCTTTTCTTTAAACTCTTATGTCATTTTGTGCCTAGATGTGAAGCAATTTGGTGACATATGGAATGGTTTGCTCTAGTTTGTTTATTTCTTGAGGCATGCATGGATAATACCTACGAGAAATTTTACTTTTCTATAATTTTTTATGTATTTTTTAGAATAGATTCTTATATTTCAGAAAATGTTCCAAAAAGTAATGAATCCATGGATTTTTAATTACAAATATTTTCATTCCATGAAATTGTTGAATTCTTAATGCTAAATCTACTTGGATGAATGCAAGTTATTTGAATTTCATGAAATATTGTTGCAATTTTTTTGATTTCATGAAGTTATTGAATGACTAGACTGAGATTATTTCCATATCTTTATGATACCGACCAATACCTTAAGGACCATTTATCCCTCTTGTTTAACAACATTATCACAATGAACCCTGAGTGAACCTAGTGTGTCAAGACCTGGCATAAACAAGCCTTGGGATCAAGCCGAGTTAGCCTTAGATTTCAGTTTTCCCGGTGGAGTCTTTCAAGAAAGATAGGTTCATGTGGTGTCCCTGTGAGAATTTATCTGCATGTTGGTGTGTGACTAACGTCCACGTCAACACCTTGGTCAAGAGGCTCAAAAGAAATTGAAGGAAGCTAAATGGTTGATACCAACCATGAGAAAACCAATCCCTGGCTCTTCTCGGAGGGGGTTAGGAAGCATGTGACATGGAGTCAAGTCCACCAATGGGATTTTCAGTGTCCATGCAAAAGGGGAGTTCGAAGGTGGATTTTGTGGAATTCTAGCAACCACACATGGGGCAATATGCCAATGATCTAAAAGCACTTGGAGTGGACCACTTCAAGTTCAACTTTTTTTTCTTGCACCTAAATCTACATGAGAACATTAGAAAAAATCATAGCCTTAGTACAAAGAGAGAAATACATACAACTAGAAAATATATTAGAGTTTATGTCTTTCCAAATTCTAAGAGGAATTTCCACCATAAAACACGCAAAATTTAGGCAAACTTAATAGAAATTTCAGCTCAATTATCAAGAAGAAAAGGGCTTAGGATTGAAAGATTTAAAGAAGTCATTAATCTAATTCCAAGTAACATGAGCTCTATGACAAAACCAAAAAAGGGTACTTGAGAGTCTCCTATTGGCCATAGAATGGATAACAAATTTTACAAGAATAAAGTGAGTTAACCTAGTATTGATAGGAAGTCCTTGGTAAATAATACACTAAGTAAAGTGGGCAAGTTTTAACCTAATGATATTCAACAAATAGTTTTAAATCCACATTGTTGAGTGTTTAGAGAAGACTATAAAATCTATTGGTGATTTAGCTTTGTAACCATGTGTAGGTGTGGAGAAACTCAAATATATCCCTTGAACAATATGCAATTATGAAATGATGTATCTGAATACCACTTTCAATCTTTCCACCAAGGTTTGAAGCTTCTTACCCTAATTTAATGAATTATGTGAGGAATATAATTAATGATGGTTTGAAATGATGCAAAATACTATTTAGAAACCCTACAGTTCTCTTTGGCCTTTGATAAAGAAAGAAAACTCTTGGTAGTCCTAAAAAGAAGATTAGGAAAGTCTTGATACTTAAAAAGAAATCAAAGCATCAACATGAGGAGTTTTAGTAAGGGGTAAGTCCTAGCAAGCAATAAAGAGAGACCACCAAATAGAATGCTAGTTAAAAGAAATACATTTGAAAAATTCATTGTCATCTCACATAATCCATTGCTTGATGGATTCCTATCTTTTCCATATGCTTTTGAGAGAAAAAGTGTCATGTATCTAAAAATATTCTTTAATTATAAGGGAATTGTGAAAATTAGGCACTTCGAATATTACCGAATATGAGACATGTATCTATATAATGAATGCAATATCAAATCAAAACTTTTTGAGCTTCATTTCCCTCCAAGGCTTTTAGAATTCATTTGGCATTTAACGCTATACCTTGATGTTGGATTGAGATTAAACCAAGTCTAGTGATATCATGGTGAAGGAAACAAAGCTAACAAGCCACTACATGAAATCATTTTCCTTGGTCAAAGGAAGCCCATAAAAGTCCCTTAGGTTCTTTTCAAGATTATGATATGAGGCTGTCAGTGAAACCCAACAAGAATAATAATAGACATGAGTAGTAGCTAAGAATTGAGAGCACACCTAGAATTATCCTATCAAATAAAGAACTTAGTAATCTAGTAAGCCAACTTTTTTAACTTAATAAATGTCAATTTTTCATATAAAGGATGTAATGAATGTACAAAAATAATAAAACAATGCATAGAAATATGTAGAATAGAGAGAAACAATAATTTTATTATCTTCACAGTGTCACTTTGAGGGGGCACCTCCCCATAGAGCTTACACTCAAATTACAAATATTCAAGGTACTTTCCAATTGGGAAGTCATTACAATATAAAGAATCTTGTTAAAGATAATAGTTGCCATTCCATGTATGTGGGACAATTTATTTAGTCTAATTAACCAGTGGGATGACTTATAGAGCATATGCATCCACACCTTTATTTCATAGTACTTGTAGGTTGTTAGTATAGGTTTTTCATTTTCCTTAGTTGGATTTTATTTATTTTCCTACATATTAGTTTAGTTTGTTTAGTTGTAATAAGTGAGTTATTATAAGAGTAAATGGAATCTTTCATTAGTGTAAGTCTAATTTATTTTTAAATAGTACAAATTATTTGTTGCATTGGTTGGTCTTGCTTCCCCTCTTTCCTATACATGTATCCACTCCTCTAGCTTGTTATTTGTTCATGTTTTTGGAGCACTCATAATGTATTTTGCTTCTTGAATATTTGCATTTTATTTTGTGGGAACTAACTTTATTTTTTAATGTTAATTTATATATCATTACTAGAACAAATTTATTTTGTTCTATTTCTTCTACTATGTTTTGGGTAGCCTCATTTTATACCTAAATCTAATGAAATATTATAACTTTTTGTGCTAGCATAGGTCTTTCAGTTTCTAGTTTTCTAGATTTTTAGGGGGCTAATATTTTTGCACATACATTTCTTCATAACCTAGAATGCTTTTCTCTTGCAGCTTCAAATAATCTAAGGAATAAAAAAAGTTTGATGGGAAAAACCAATGTCTCTAGGATTTATATATTTTTTTTTAGATTTTGAGTGTTTGCAACTTTATGGTAATTTGGAGAATATCTTTTTGATTATTCTATTATATCGAGGAGGCTTGATAAATTCATGTTTGGCTTTCATTTTGCTAAATTAAAGTTTGGGAAGCTAGTTTGTAGTAGAGAATTTGAACATGGCCTCAGGAAAACAACTATATTTTGGGACATTTTTGGGCCTAATAGATAGTGTTGTTATGTCTAGTAGGTGTCAAAACATATAAATTGAATATAAAATCATTGAAGTTCATCCTAGGAGATTCTAAATACTTTTTTGCCCAGCTATGCCTTAAAACCATAGCCTATAGTCATACAAGCTCCATTCTAAATGGAATCAATTTTTTTATTAATACTTGAGTGGTCCACTAGGTTGCTTGTGGCCCATATTACAAGCTAATCTAGCCTTAAAACTAGCCCACAAAACTTAAGAGGATTTTTCATTTGTTTCCTTACCACCTACAATCACTACTTTATTGTCATCAATGCACCTCCATTGGTGACTCGTTGCCCTAGTGACACTTAACCATTGCCCATGTGTTGCCCTCTTTCCACTAGGGGAAAAGGCTTCCTTCATTAATAGTTTTAATTTGGCAATACAACTTCAAGATGCCATAATTTTTCCATACATAAGTAGTTTTAACATATTTTTTGAATTAGGGCATAATTTTGTGCTCTTTGTAATGGTATAATTTTTCTAATTTCACTCCATATTTAAAAAAAATTGAGCTTTCTCCCAATTTTTGCTACACAAATTTCATTTGAGTTATTTGGAGGGCTATATCTTATGCAAACATACTCCTTTTTAGGTCCTTTTTTAAGTGCACATTTGTCTACTAGTTTGCAATGTGCTCTCTAATTATTTTGTATTTAAATTATTATTTTAGTATTTTGGCCACTTTTAGGCCCTATAAAGCTTAATAAATCTAGTTTTCATTATAAAATGTATTTTTTGGGGTTCATTTCAAATTAGTAATAAGGGGGTTATATTGTCTTCCTATCTTCTTGCATTTTCATTTTGTTTCTACACTATAGGTAATTGTCAATTTCTCTACTTATACCATATAACTGTTATGAATAGAAATCTAAAATGCTAATCTTGTTATTAAGCAAGGGATTATTCAAAATAATTGATTATAGAGATATATCCAACTATAGACATAGAAAAATTCAAATGGTTTAACATTTTGATCAATCACTATATATTGTTGTGTTTGTTTGTATCTTTTGACCTATTTCACATTGATTCAGATTATCCCATTAATATTTGTACTAAGTTTGCTAGATTTTTAGGATTATGAATATCATGATAGGTCACCAATTAGAGAATGGACATTTTATTCTAATTTTTATCCATTTAAACACCATCTAGGACCTATTTTCCAAATCAAAATCATTGAGACTGCAGTTAAAACACCATAGAATTGAAAAATAAGATACTAAGTTGATCCTTGGAACTCTTTACAAACTTTGCTTTAACTATTCAATTTGTGTTTTCTCCTTGGATGTCACAAAGGGTACCCTAGGAGTTTAGTTTGTGATGGCATATTTAGATGAATTTGTCACTACTCTCACCAAGAAATAAGTGAGTGAATCTAGATGGGTACTCTAAAATACCTTAAGCTACATGATTTGGTTGTTAACCAAGACACAAGAATATAAAAGATCAAGTAATAAATATAACAAACAAAAAAGCAAGGATAAGGAGAAAATGACTCAGAAATCTAATTCGTCCAAAGAAAATTTAGAGATCAAATCTTCTAAAGGTGACAAGCCTAAGAAAAGGTCAAATGTGCCTATTGAAAAAGGACGAGTCATGATGAACATAAGTGTTGAAGAAACAATTTATTTCTTGACACTTATTTTGGAGAAGAATGACAATATTGTTCATGAGCTAGTGAAACATAGTTTTTCACATAAGGGGTTTCCTAAGGAAAATAATAATACCAAGGGAAAGGTAAAGGGTAAGACCCTTGTACTAATTGCATCTCCATCACCCACTTGGCCTCTTAATTTAGGTTCTTCACATTACATAACTTCATCTTAGGATTATTTCAAATCTTCAAAGCTTTGTACTACACTATTTTGATGGTTGACCACACTTGTATTGAGGTGTGTGGGAGAGGTCTTGCTAAAGTGGAAGATGGAACATTTGAAGAAATTTTTGTGTGAATTAATCTCCTATTATTAATATGAATCCACATATCATTTAGAAGACCTAAAAGTCCAAAAACATCAAAACAATCAAATTAGACATGTATCAAGATATCAAAATGAGCAAGAAAATTTGTGTAGTATATTTTGAATTTTCAAACTAGCATTTCAAAGATGAAAACTCTATTACATATCACTAACAATTTGGTGTTTGTAATACTATGGGCCTCTTGTTGAATAAGGTGGACTAGGGGGTCATAAGGGGAATGTCAGCCTTCTAGATTCCAAGGTGGAAAGCAAATTTTTTAAAGTAAACAAGTGGGCCTTTGGCTAGTTTGATAGGCTTGACAAGACTTATAGGGGTAAAGCAATTGTATTTCCTTTGAAGAAAATTCAAAGAACCCAAAAGCTAATTAGGTCTTTTTATTCAAAAATCAAGTGACTTAATGCAAGGAGAAGAGCCTATTTTAGATCCTTCATTTTTTGTAAGTAGGATTGAAGGAAGGTGAGTTTTATATTCAATTCCTTAGTGTTATTGTGGGTAAAGGGGTTTCCAAGATGAAAATATCTTTGATTGGTAAATTTATTTGTCCTTGACCAAATATCGATATAATTAGATCTTGGGCCCTAGTGATGGTGTATTAAAGGGCAATTGGAAGTTGTTATAGCAATAGAATTTTTCTCTTTTTCTTTATCATGTTTTGAAGACCTATGTAATATCCTTGTTGATGGTCCCTATTTTTAGGAAGAGCTAACATTTTCCTCAAAAAGTGGCTCCTTGGATTTGACCCTCTGAAGGAATCCTTCAATGTTACCCGTATTTGGGTTAGAATGCCTAGTCTCCCTATAGAATACTAGGGAGAGAAAGTTTTCAAATTGTTGGTTATTAACCTTGTAACTAAATCTAGAAAACTTGTGTATGCTAGAATATTTATTTTCATTGACTCTAAAACTACATTCCCTTCCCAAATTTCTATCTCTTTGAATTTTGGTTTACAAAATCAAGCTTGTGATTTTAAAAAATCCCCTTTGGCTTATTTTATTAAAAAAGGAGATTGTTCATTGGGAAAATTATTATCCAATGGGTAAGGCCTCTTTGAAGAAATCTCTTGGTAAAGAATTATTACTTTCTCCCTCAAATAAAAATCCTTTTTCTAGGAAGGTTAATCTATTTGAACTTGGTGGCATTTCCCTTCTAGTTGATGAAAGTGGTGTTATGTCGACTATCGAGATTGCAAAAATGGGAAGCTCATTGGTTGTTAGTGTGTTGGAATATAGTTATTATTTAGTTGGTTCTTCAATTTTAATAGGTGAATGGAAAGATAGTTCAAGAAAAAATTCTAACTCTCAATTTGAAATACTAGGATCAAAAAATTAGCAAACTATGTCTTAGATCAAAATAAAAGTGAAAAACTTGGCTATAAAGATCTCAGGGGCAGAGAAAAAAAAGGAAGTTTCAAATGGGAGCCAACATTCCCATCATGCTTTATGCTCTAAGGGTACACCAAAATCATATATATATATATATATATAATTTCTAACGCTCAATTTGAAATACTAGGATCAAAAAATTAGCAAACTGCATCTTAGATAAAAATGAGTGAAAGACTTAGCTATAAAGATCTTAGGGGCAGAGAAAAAAAGGAAGTGTCAAATGGGATCCAACATGCCCCCCATGCTTTATGCTCTAAGGGTACACCAAAATCATATATATATAATTGAAGGGTTAAATAACCCATATAAACATGAGCTTCTAGTCGAAAGGAAATTTGCAGCCATTTATATCAAAATCCACATAACCCAAATAAAGAAAATCATGCAAACAAGTACTCATAATCCATATGAAAAATAATATGCAACATACCATCAAATATGACACAAGATATACCCTAGGAAAACCCTCAAGTGGGAAAAACCATACCTCCAAAAGTATCCATCACTCATGTATTATTCAACAATGAAAGCATTACAATACATATTTTGTCTCCATGAATACCTTTGAAATGTTAAGCTCTCTACATTCACTCCATGTGAACGAGCATGTAACCACACATCCCATGCCATGCTTCAAACCCTCACATGTGCAACTTAGAAGAGATGATCTCACAAGCCAACCCCAAAATGGCCAACCTTAAACAACTACACATTTTTGCTTTTATAGAAATAATCTTGCACAAAACCACCAAATGGTATTACATAAACCATGTGACTAATACCATGAGCTTACAAACCCATTTCCACCCTTAATTACTTTTTGGTACTAATTTTTCCCAATATTAAATATTTTTCAATGTTACATACAACATATAAAGTGGCCCCAAGAATTTTTAACCCATGTGATGCATGCATCCCTAGATCCCCTTGGTGTACCAAAATTATATTAAATTACGTTATAACATTATGCAAGGTGAACAACACACCTTTTCCTAACATTCTCCCACTTTTTGCATGAATTTCATAAGAGGTAAAAAAGAAAACTCAAACATTAAGAGAATAACCTTTATAGTCAAGATGTACCATCAAGGAATCAAAGTGCTTTATATGCTCCATCAAGATACCTGCAACAATAATCACGGTGACCACCATCTCAAACATGAATCTTTTCATCATCCATCATGCCAATGTATAAAAGATAAGATCTCATCCAAAGAGATGCCACACTATCACATATAAGCATAATTCCTACCTCCAACTAATATCCAAAACATAAACACTAAATCCAATGGTAACAAATATGGATTAGTAACTGTCAAAAAATAATCACCATAGATGAAAAAGAAACCATAGCTAGTTGCTAACACATATAACTAACCATACCTTGAAACCAAGGTATACACATTGTGGATGGAATCCACTTTTTGAAGGTTTTGATCAAGGGTGTTTTATTGCAGGCAGTATTCGAAGTTCGGGCAAGATTTATAATATCAACGACTTTATTCGTCGAGCTTTCCTTTTCAAGTTTTGGCTAAGTAAGGTTTCCTCAAAAATTTCCACGTGGTGTTCCTACGCTCATTCTTCATAAAGAAGTCTCGATGGCCTTGTTAAGCAACGCCAGTGAGCCACATGACAGCTTCACACACCATCAGAAAAATTAAAGTTAAAGGAGCTTCTAAGAAGCACTCATGCTTTAGAGTGCCACTTGGCACGATGGTGCTCAATTTGAGAACTGCTTGAGCCTCGTTCAGTCCCAACTTTCACTATTAACTGATTTCAAAAA
This sequence comes from Sequoia sempervirens, assembly GCA_007258455.2. Classification (NCBI taxonomy): domain Eukaryota; kingdom Viridiplantae; phylum Streptophyta; class Pinopsida; order Cupressales; family Cupressaceae; genus Sequoia; species Sequoia sempervirens. The sequence continues at coordinate 7,312 of VDFB02264415.1, read as the reverse complement.
AGGGACCCATGAATGATTTCTTTTGTCCACATGGCATCACAACGCTTGTTTAAAGCAAAGTTTTTTCTTGTTATATTTTAAGCTATGCCATTGGTTGTAGCATATGGGCCCCACATTCAATGAAAACTCCATGAGCAGTTACAGTTGGGAATGTGTCATCACAACAGTTCTCCTCGACAAGGGAATTATGAGACACTAAGGTTGAATTGCACGCCTTGACTAAATCACTCCTCTTTTAGTTAGGCAGTTGCAATGGCCTCATCATGAAGAAGTATGTCAAGCCTTCCAAGTGGATTTTTGTTGTCTTGTAACCTCCATCAAGCCAAATCTGTAGGGCCTATATATTTTGAAGTTTTATCTTGTATTAGGTGTTCACAAATGTTGAATAACTCAGAGGAGAAATTATAATAGTCTATCCTTTTAATAGAAATAACATTTTTTGTTTTCATTGGACCTTAAGAGGTGCTCCTCATGGGAAGGATTGAATATTTTAAATTGTGCCTTAGTGTTCTTTGTATTTTTTTATCTACCCAATGATGAAGAGGATGTGGTGTTTTGTGTCTAACATTGTGAAATAAATTATTATCTATTGTTTCTAAATTCTTATTTTATTGTGTTTAGATTTGTATTTATGTTACAATATTTGAATCATGTATTTTCTCTTTTGAAGCTCTGTGAATGTTTTATAAGCTTAAACTACATTTTGCATCATCAAAAGTGAACCACAAGACATTTCAACATATCGCCTTAGAGTAGTTTTGGTTAGCTTTTGTATAAGAGCGAATTTGCAACCCATGTGCAAATCCCCTTTTTTCCTTTATCCACCTTAGAAAACCAAGTTCGGAGGCTTAATTCCACCTAAACCCACTACTTGCATCACACTTGGCGCCTATTTTGAGCGTCGATGGAGGTGTTTCTTTAGGGGACACCCGCGCAGCGCACTTACGTCCCTGAAGGATTCCCGCGTCTGGAGCCTACAGAGGCATTACACTTCCCATTGTGGGTTGATTTGTAACGTCCTTCTCAGTTGACCGACCCGAATATGGCCATTTTCTTCCTCATTCCTTCATATTCAACCCTTGAACTTGCATTTGGGGGTTGGAAGATCTCTTCACCACTTTTGGACTTCATCCACAAGCTCCTTCCAAGCATTGAGCTCACACTTTACACTTCATAGCAGCAACATCAACACTCCACCATGTCAGTAGAGCAAGTGTGGAACAAAACACCATTGCAGCAGAGGCTTGAGTTCCTCTCATTTTCTCCCCCATTAGCCTTGAGTGCTCTTGATGGAGGTTGTAAGCTTTCACTCCTCTCCTCTATTACTTGGTTGAGTAGCATAACACTGTTTTGTAGTGCTTTAGTGCTCTTTACTTCATTTCTACTTTTCTCTATCTATCTAGTTGTCTGTAGAGGTGGGAACACCAAAACAGGGTCTGACTAAGGCAAGCCCCTATACAACCCCAACAATTTATCTCTCCCTCTTGTGTGCAGGTTTTGAAGACATTTGTTCAGTGGAGGCTTCATCACTCGCACGGTTGTAAGTATTTCTTTCCTTTCTTCTCCTTACCTTTGTCATTTCTACTTCTTTATCTCAGTTCTATTCCATTATGCTATTTTACTGTATTATGTGGTTTTTAGCATTCAGAGTAGAAGTGGTTATTTACGCATTTTTTGTGATAAACTCACTCTCTGGTCCGTACGAGACACCAACACTCCTCTGAGACACCCGCACGTCGCGTTGTCGTCTGTATTCTGTGTTGACGTCCTCTGGCCGAGAGCTCGTCAGTCTATCCAAAGACCCGCTATGGCCTTCTCTTTTGGATTCTAGAACTTTTGCGTTGTTCCATTGAGGTAATATAGGGAAGTTCGCCCCGTGAGGATCTCTGAGCAAGGAGAACTCATGAGTAGCGAATCCCCCTATACCACAACTTTATTTTTGTATTTTGCTCTTCCATTTCATCCCCCCAAATTTCAAAGAGTCGGCTTCTAAAATCCTGGACGTCATTCCACAAACTGCAATTTATTCCCACATCTATGAAACTTCCCATATGATTTTATTATCAATAACGTCAGTATTAGAGGTCAACAGTTCCTTTTCTAGCACTCCCAGTGGGACCTCTTTTAGTTCCTGAATAGAAACCATATTATATGATCCAAATACTTATTACTAGGTCTCAATTGGCATGCAACCCAAATCTATTATTGCCTTCACTAGTAGTGTTTGTCCGCCAAAGAGTGACAAGAACTGGTGCAACACAAGATCAAGTACAAACACATATGGCTGCTCTAGGAGCACCAAGAAACTTTTTAGCATGGAATAGTGGTAGCCCCCTTATCCGTCTAGTAGCTCCAAATATGTAGGATCCTATTCCCACTAATGCCTTGAAAGCACTCCCTAAACTCACTAAGGAATTTTTTGAAAACATCATGGAACATCTTCAAGATGTTTCCAATGTTTGCATAATTCACCATATCATGGAGCAGAACATGGATTTGAGGTTAATGGCCACCTCTTTTAAAAGAAGATCCCTTGATTTGTATTAGTGCTTCCTCCCAACTCCATTGCCACCTGGGTTGAATTCGGCAATAGATTCTTCATCTAATTCAATGAAAGAGGAGATCGTCATCTCTCCTACAAAAATTAATCTATTGCAGTTTGGTTGTCATTAATTTCAAAAGTTCATTGGAGTATGTTGTAGTCTAGCTATTTGGTTGCTAAAGTCTCTGAGAAATTCTCTACATTTCTTTATTGATGATTTTTTTCTCTTGTGATTTGGAAGATCGCTTCATGTTTTTTCAGGGCATGTACGATCCAAGTTTCAAGTCTTCTAGGTTACCAAAAAGGTTTTTTTGAAAGTGACAGTTTGAAGTCTATGGTGATTCTATGTTGATGTTCTTAGAGGTGCAAAGGGTGGCTTTAAATATCTCCACATTTGAAGATATGATTGTGTGGATCAAAAGATAATTTTTTGGGGATGTGAAGGTGTTATACCAAAGTTTCATGTCATTAATCCTTCCGCAAAGAAAGTTAGAGATGATAGAGAGCAGGAATGTGTTGTTCGGTGACTGGTTTCAATGTTTGTTGGCTTGCGCCAACTTTTTGTTGCATGGAATTGTGAAATGTATGTATGAGAGTGTTCTTGAATATCATGTAATGTTTTTTGGTTTCTCTGAAATAGGCTATGGTTCAAAATGAATGTTTTGTTGGGTTATTATTTTTCCTGGCCGAATAAGGTATTTTGAGGGTGTGTTCCATAAGTTTGAGTGTGATCAAAGCTTATGGAGTGTTTGAAGGTGTTGTATGGGTCATGCTAACTCATCTGGGAGAATCACAAGTAATGTCTTATCATTCATGTGTACCGCCAATATTGTGAAGATCGAAATACTTCATGTTTCATGTTTTATGGTTATGGCTGACCTACTTTGAATTTGTGAAGAAATAAGAAATTTTAGGGCCAGGTTAAGCGTGTGTTGGAATCTACAAGGTATGTTCCTCTTCTTGGTGTTGTGTGTAGTCTTTTGGGTCTTTCCCTCTACACGTTTCATGTTGATTATTTTATCCTTGGCCATAATGCAGATGTAATATTTTTTATTATTGTAGGTCGACATGTGAATTTAATCAATGTAATATGATGTATAAATTGTAAACCTATTTGATCTAAGGTGATGCGATGAGGATATGTGTGATGCATTATGACAAATGGGTAAGCCATTGAAAGAGAAAGAGTAGAAGTGATAGATCATGTCTAGTTTCATTTTGATCATATCCTTGTGACAGAAGGGAAGTGAAGAAGTGTTCTTAATTTTATTTTTGGAGGTAGTTAGTTGAAGGAAATACTTCTTGATTTATGAAAGCAGTGAGCTAGTAAGCAACTGAAAGGAAATTTGAAGAAGTGATAGAAAAATTGTAATCATCAAAAGAGAAGAGAGAAAGTAGAATTGCAATCATCAAAAGATGTGAGCTTAATTATCAGTTTCAGACAGTGGAAGGATTGTCATTATGTAAGCTCTCCTAAGTGTCTACTTAGTTCAAGGAGTTGTAGCTTCCTTGGGTTGTAGCTCTAAAACAAAGTGTAGACAAAGAGTTGTAGCTTCCTTGGGAGTGACCCTAAAATTATTATTAGGAAGTAGTAGCTTCCTTGGGTTGTATCCTTAAAAAAAAGTTGTAAATGTTATTCATATTATGAGGCTATATTAGGATAGTATCTCCTAACAAATTTTGTCGTCGTGGTTTTTCTCCTGTGGGTTTTCCATGTATATATGGTGTTGTTTTGTGTTGTGCATTGTCTTCATCTTTTAAGCTCTTGTTTATGTGGTAGAGTTTAAAGTGTATGATTGCTCTAGAGGGTTTGATATTTCATACAATATTGATTCACCCCCTCTCAATATTCTGGTGCGTTCAAAAATTGGTATTAGAGTCTGGTTCTTTAGAATAATTTTAACAACTTGAGGAAGATTCGGGATGGCAAAAGAAGGGTCTCACAAGGTGCCTAGGTTTGATGGAAAAAAAATTGCTTTTTGGCGATTTAGGATGGAATCCTATCTGTCATCTTTAGGGTTTGGTGTTTAGCAATCAGTCAAGGATGGTTATGTTGTTCCTACTACTCCTCCGACTAATTTGGTAGATATTAGGGCCTATAAGAACATTGGAAAGGCTAAGAATTATATCTTGAGTGGGCTAGCATATTTTGATCTTGCAATAGTAATGTACTACGAGATAGAAAAGGAGGTTTGGGAAAAGATTAATGGCATCTATGAAGGAGACATCAAAGTAAAATAAGCCAAGTTGATGATCTATAGAGGCAAGTTTTAGAACTTGAAAATATCAGACGATGAAGATATTGCAAGATATTTTCTCTAGGTAGATAAAGTGGCCAATGCAATTAGAGGACTTGGTAAAGAATTGGAAGAATCGATGGTGGTTAAAAAGGTACTGAGATCTCTTCCTAAAGCTTATAGTCCTAAATTATCTTCTATTGAGGAAGACAGATTTAGATAAAATTTCAATAGATCAATTATACATGGTGCCCTCATTGCATTTGAAATGAGATTTTGACAAAGAAGATCCAAAGAAGGAAGCAACTTTCAAATCCAATAAGAAGGAAATGTATGAAGCATCTGATCAGGATAGTGACACTAATGATGAAAAAAAAACTTTGAAGAAAGTTGAAGAGTGGTACCAACAAATTCAGAGTTAGGCTACCTTTCAAATGTTTTAAGTGTGGAGAGGTTGGTAATTTTGCTTCAAAATGTTCCTTGAAATATTCTGAAAAGAGAAACAAGCATTCTAAAAGAAATAAGTTCAAAAGGAGTCTCTACTCCAAGGAAGATTCCTTCTCTTCAAAGGATGATGATTCTAGTGGTCCAGATAATGAGGAGTAAATCTTGTTTTTGGCTGCTAAGAAGATTGAAGATAAAAATAAATATTCAAGTGTTATTGTGAACATGATTATGAATTAGATATAATATAACTGAATTAAGCAATTAATCAATCAACTGAACTAACTAAACCATATTCCCAATAAAATCTTTGAAATGAACTAATTAGAAGCCATGAAAGCATGAAATAAACTCAAATTGATAAAGGAAACTAATTAGACGCTTGTAAACCTCATCCCATTGGGGGATTGGTGTTGAATTGATGTGGTATGATCAACCCTTTCTCAATCCCATTGATGAAACAAGCTTTTGATGATGTTCCAATGGAGAAAATAACTAAAATTGATGCTAAATGATGAAATGTTCTCAAAAATTGCTCTAAAAATGACTATAGTCTAATTTCTCCCAAATATTGTGGATGAATTGCTCATGAAATGGAGGCTATTTATAGGATTTCTAAGTGAATCAATGGCTAGGATCAATTTGGTTAATCAATGGATGCAAATTGATGAGAAGAATTGACATGGATCAAGGATTCCATTCCATGGAGGAGATTGAATAATCTCATGGATTGATGAAATTAATCAAGGGTTGAAATTTATTCAAACAAACACAAATCCTTGATTTTAGGAGGAATGTGCAAGATATTTCCATATTGGAGGAAAATAGTTTGAATTTGAATTGGAAGAATATTCCATGGGAATATTCCTTTGCAACTAGGAGAAGTTGGAGGGATTAAAGATATTAGTCAATTAAATAATTAAAATGTTATTTAATTGTGCAAAATGAAGGAATTTAGAAGTTTAATTAAATAATTAACTCATTTAATTAAAAAGAAGGAATTAATGGCATTTAATTAAATAATTCAGATTATTTAATCAAATGAGAGGACTTAAGGAATTTAATTAAATAATTTACATTATTTAATAAAATAGGATGAAAATTAGTATGAAAGAGTTAAATTAACCTAATAATATTGATTATTCATAGAAGAAAAATGATGAATTTAATTAAATAATTAGGATTATTTAATTAAATAGTCAAAATGGGATTGAAACGGGATGAAAATGGTGTTAGTAATCAAGTTCAAATGTGTGATGTCAATTAGGACAATTTTAAATGTAAACATTTTTCCTCTCTTTGAAGTGAGGTACCTATCACATTGGTTCAAAGAACTGACACTACATTGCTGCTCATATCAAAATTTTAAAAATTCATGATTTTTTGGATGCCCCATTGTGCCCCAATAGAAGGAATTTATGCTGGCATACTGCCCTCTCAAGAGATCGAATGAAAATTTTGATTTTTAGGTTGAGATCGCGGCAAAAAATATTATATAGGTTCAACTGTGAAAAGGACAAAAAATAATTCTTAGAAAGCTTAGAAGTTTGATGTAGATGGATTTTATGATGTATAGACAGTCATCGGCCATGGGTAGCCTCATGTATATTTTGATATATATCATACAGATTTGGTACTTGGATAGAAATGTCAGTAAAGATAGAAGAATAAGATGGATAGAAGTAGAAGAATGAGATGGATATTGACTAGCCATTGTTTTTTATATTGATTCAGAAGTTCAACAAGCCTATGATTATTTGAAACTTTATTGGATATGGTGATGAGAGATGATTTTCTTGTTTCTATAATTGGGATAACTTCATCATATCATTCATTATTTTTGATATAGAAAATAGACACAATGCATTAAGGTATTCATAACCAGGATGGTGTTGTATCTAATGCAATGAAATTTGACCCTACAAATAGATAGGAGTATCCTTGTTCATACCTGACATACAAAAACCTCATTTGACCATGTAAACTAATAATCCATCAAAGTAAGGAGACTAACACACAAAAGGTATAAAAAACCTTATATGTCCTAGCCATTGTTTAACTCGAGACTACCCCATACACACAAGATAAG
>VDFB02264414.1:0-83233 GCA_007258455.2 Sequoia sempervirens | reverse complement strand
ATAATATAAAGTTATAATTTTAAATTATAACTTAAGTGTTTTCCTTGAGGGGTGCGCCCATCATTAAAAGGGGGCCAGTTGACATTTGATTTAAATTAAAATATTCAGTAGAGAACTATGGAGAATTAAAAGATTTAAAATATGAATATTTTATTAAAACCCTATTTTCAAGCAAATCGCACTTTTGAGCTTATTTGAGGATTTGCCTTGGAAATGGGTGCCATTATGTGATTATTGAGTTTTGAGATTGATCAAATTGATCTGAGCCTGAGACTTTAGGGTTTCGTGTTCGACTTCCTTGGGGAACGAGCCATCTCCAGCGGAAAGCAATTCAGAGAGTGTGCAATATCACTTGATCTATTGCCTACAGAGGTTTTCTTATTCAGAGAAAACTACAGAGCTTCAGAGGATTCATCATCTTCAGTTCTTTTCAGTTATTTGCATTCAGAGACATTCTATCTACCTGTGGCGCCCATTACAGAGGACTACACATTGTTTTTGGTGAAGGCCGTACAGAATTAATTACAGATCTGACAGGCCGTACTTCTGTCAGGCCGTACCTCTCTCAAGCACGTGTTCATCAATCTTGAGAGAAACGCCTCTCATACTTGCTTCTCAGTTGCATCAACAGTGGCGCCTACCTTGCTGGAGTCTTTTGCAGTCATCAGATAGCAGGAGAAGAGGGTTATTAATTTCTGCCGTACCATTCTGTACCTTCAGCCGTACCAGCAAATAACAGGTTCTTTTTACAATAAAAATCATTATTCTATCTTTGCATGTTATCAGATCATTGTTATATGGAGATCATTTGATTAATAAAGGAAACGCCTTCATTTCTTATTGTATTTCTCAAGCAAATTGAAGATCTAGAATTTTTATTGAATTTATTTCAATTTTCTGTAAAAGCCGTACTGTTCATTAAATGCATTGAAAACCCAAAAATTGCAAAAAAATCACAAAAACCCAAAAACGTCAGAAAAACTCAAAACCACAGTCAGATTCAGTGTCAGGGGGAAACTAGGGTTTCTACATAGGCTGGGCAGCATGTCCATTATGCTGGTTGGTGGCACTGTGTTCTCTAGTATGCCCATGATTGTTCTGTGGAATTGGGTTCTGCCCCATTTTCCCCATCATGAAAGATACCATATCCATTATGGCATCCATCTTCCTCTCGAACTTCTTTCCCGGACTTGGCGTTCTTTCTCTTCCCTTTCCACTTTCATCTCTATTGCTGGTTAATGTCTCGTTACCACCCGCTGACCTCTCAACTTCTACCATTTCTGTTTCCTGAGAAGACTCCCAATGAGCCCTCAAAACCTCTGATGCTGTCTGACCTTCTGGAACCTGATGCCACTGAAACTGAGTTGCAGCCTTCTTGTCTTCCCTTGCTAAGTATCTCTTTTCTCTGTCACTCATAGAAGGTTTGTTTCACAGGATGGCAGGATGTGTGGCTTTGATACCACTGAAATATTCCGAACCAATTTTTTCACTTTTTTGATTACAATAAGCAATGCAACACACATCCTTAGGTTTAGCACTTAAACCAAAACGATGCAGAATACAACTCTAACCAAGAATGTACACCAGGTTCCGGAGTTGGGCAAGGTGTGAGCATATGGTCAGAGGATCTCAATGCATGCTGAAAAGTAACTCTAACCAAGAATGTGCCCAAGATGGACGAACATATGGTCAGAGGATCTCTACTAACTACAAGTGCTGAAAGTAAACTCAACACCAAGAATGTGCTTTCAAACCCAGAGTGGGAATGGAGCTACCATTTGGCGGAGATGCTAAGTACTACAATCCAATTCCTGTAATGAACTGAACCAATTGTGACCCAAATTTTTTCAAACTTCGAAGATGATCACAACAGCAGCAAAGTACCCGTTAGGGTTAGTTCAATCAAACCAGTAGTTACAGTTATGTAGAAACCCCTTGTTTCCCCTGTTTCTGAATCTGACTATTTTTGTTTGTTTTCTGAAGTTTTTGGTTTTTTTGATGTTTTTGCATAAAAATAAGAAATTGCAATTTTGATAGAAATTGATTATAAATTCAATAAAAATGCTATACTGCCAATATGGATAGAAAATACAAGATCTAAGGATGGCGTATCATTTATTGATCTTCTGAATTTAATACAATAAAGATCTGGTAACATGCAAAGGAAAAATATCAACTTGCTTTATTAAAAACCTGGAATTTTTGCAGCCGCCATGAACAACACGAGATGGTACGGCTTCAGTGAAATCTACTTCCTCCTCTGCTAGATGCTACACAATGGATCCCTTGATAATTGCGCCCCAATAGATGAAACCAGATGAAGAAGGAAGAAGGCGATTTGTATTGGCTGAAAGGTACGGCCTTTTAAATGGTACGGATCTGCTGTATAAAGTACGGCTGTAGCAGCAGCAGCATTAAATGCAATAGTACGGCCCACTTAAGAAACTCCAGATGTCTTTGAAATAGGCGCCTTACTTAGAGATGCTTCTCTGGATGAATAACTAATCAAACCCCTGAAGATGTAAACCTCTGTGAAACTCTGTAACTTCTTCTGAATGAAGAAATCCCTCTGTCTGGCAATAAATCGGATGATATCTCACACCCTCTGAACTGCTTTCACTGGAGATGGCTCGTTCCCCAATGCTCTGAGACTGAAACCCTTGGCTTCCGTGCTCTGGTTGAAGACTTCAACAATTTTCAATAATCAATAATCATAATGGGCTCGATTTCCAATGCAAATACCTTATACACACTGAAAAGTGCGATTTCCTTAATAATAGGGAAGCATTAAAAAGTTCGAACTTTTTATTTTAATATTTCCATAGTCTCCTGACAAATTTTTAATTATAAAATATAATTAAAAACGTCCCCCTCCATGATGGGCGACCCCTCAGCCAAAATCACTTAAGTTATAATATAATAATATTATAACTTTATATTATAAACTCCAAAAATTAATATTTAATTAAATCAATTAAATATTAATATCTCTCTCAATAATCACCCGATGCACGAGCCGTCTAAAGCTGACGAATAAAGAAGTGATTCTGAACGTAATCAATCCATACTGCTAAAAATAGCAGGGGGTCCCACACTGAGTGCCAAATACTGCTAAAAATAGCAACTCAGGCTAGAAGTGTCCGACGAGCCCGAACGAAAGCCGACTGACCAACTACTGACAATCTGAAGCTGAGCCAAGCTCCATCAAGACCCTCTATCCATCCTATCGCCTCACGAGGGTCGCATAATAGGCTAATCTTGTGCTCTGAGAGATGTCAACTAGAAGGGGACATGACAGTCCGCCCCTCCTGAAATTGCTTGTCCTCAAGCAATCTCAACTTTGGATGCCTGCAGAATATCCTCGCTCTCCCATGTAGCATCCTCAACAGGCAAATCTCTCCATTTCACTAAATATTCCCCTGATAGTCCTCCTACGCAACTGTCTCTCCTGTACTCGAGGATAGACTAATACTAAAATCAACTTTCCCTCATCATCTAAGGGAGGTAGAACTGCAGATGGTACCACACGGTGTCCCAACGCCTTCTTGAGAGTGATACATGAAAAACATTGTGTACCTTGCTCTCCGCCGGAAGCTCAAGCTCATAAGCCACCTCTCCAACTCGCCGGGGATCCGAAAGGACCGTAATAAAGTTAAGCTCGACCCACTCTTCCTAAGAGTGGACTGTGACAGAGTTGCGGCATAAGATATACCATGTCACCCACCTCAAAATGCCTCTCGTTCTCTTCCTGATCCACATACTTTTGCTGATTTTTGTGCCTTGGCGATATTTTTCCTTGAGAGCAGCCGTAGTATCGACTCTCACGCAATAAGTCTCCGGCACTCGGCACTCCTACTTGTCACTGTAGCAAATCCAGAAAACTCGGCCTCATAACCGTACAACGCCATGAAGGTGACATCTGAATGGTCATATGGAATGTCGTGTTGTAACAATACTCACACAGATGAATCCATTTGACCCGCCTTCTGCTGCCTTGCAATATAATTTCTGAGGTACCTTCCACCCACTTATTCACTATCTCCGTCTGCCCATCTGTCTGCGGGTGGTAACTGGTGCTCGGTGTAAGCTCGGTCCCACAGAGTTTGAATACCTCCTGCCAGAAGTGACTCAAGAACCGACTATCTTTGTCGCTCACAATGCTCCGAGGCAACCCATGTAGTCTGAATACCTCACGAAAGAAGACCTCTGCACCTGTGTAGCTGTGTAGGTAGTGGTAATCGGAAAGAAGTGGGCATACTTCGTTAGCCGATCCACAACTACATATATGCAATCTCGCCCTTGGGCTTTAGGCAAGCCCGTAATGAAGTCCATCGACAGGCATTCCCACTTCCTGTCAGGAATCGGAAGTGGCTGCAATAAACCTGCCGGGTACGTGTTCTCCTACTTGTTCTGCTGACAAACAGGGCACTCACGCACATACTGAAGAACATTTGCCTTAAGCCCTTTCCATGTGAATCTCTCCCGTATCTGTCTGTAGGTTTTGAAATACCCGGGATGTCCTGCTGTAGGCACGTCATGAAAGGCTCGCATGACAATGTTCTTCACCTCTGAACCTGGGATCAAATATATCCTGTTCTTGTAAATGATCAAGTCATTTACAAGCGTGTAGCTGGTATCAATCGTCGATCCCTCAACAATGCTGGAGGCCCAAGTATCCTTGGCATACTCTGCCACAATCATATGCCTCCAATCCTCTGAAATGTGAACCATAGAGCTCAAATATGGCCTGCGTGAAAGAGCATCCGCTACTACGTTTTGGGTTCCTTTGATATATAAGATATCAAAGTTATATGCCTGCAATTTACTGACCCACTTCTGCTGACGATCATTAAGATCTCGCTGCCCCAAGAAGTGTCTCAAACTGTTATGGTCAGTTTTGATGCAAAATTTGCTGCCAACAAGATACTGCCTGAATTTTGCTAAGGCATGCATGATAGCAAGCATCTCCTTATCATATATGCTGTAAAGTCTCTCTGGCCCTCTGAGTTTACGGCTCTCATACACAATCGGGTGCTTGTCCTGCATAAGCACCGCACCAATGCCCTCACCTGATGCATCGCTTTTAAGCTTGAAAGGCTTCGAAAAGTCACGTAGTGCCAAAACAGGGCATGTAGTCTTCAACTCCTTAAATCTCTCAAAACATTCCTGTGCCTCAGGAGTCCAAATAAATGCACCCTTCTTCAGTAAATCTGTCATAGGGGCTGCATGTCGTGAATAACCATTCACGAATCTGCGATAGAATCCACACAAACCTAGAAACCCTCTCAACTGTGTCAGGTTTGCCGGTGTAGGCCAGTCAATAATAGCGCGGATCTTTTCAGGATCCATCCGCACTCCTCCTGCATTGATGATATGACCTAAATATAACAATTTGGTCATTCCCAAGTCACATTTGGATTCCTTGGCGTACAAGGACTCCCTCTCCAGAATACTCAACACGGTCTCCAAGTGAGCCAAATGCTCCTGCCAAGTCCTGCTGTAAATAAGGATATCATTGAAGAAGACCAATACGAATCTCCTCAGCTGTGAATGAAAAACCCTGTTCATCGTAGACTGAAATGTAGCCAGCACATTAGTGAGCCCAAATGGCATCACTATAAACTCGAAGTGCCCACAATGACATCGGAAGGCAGTCTTCTCAATGTCCTGCTCACGAACCCTGATCTGATGATACCCCGACCGTAAGTCTATTTTAGTGAAGTAACATGCGCCATGGAGCTCATCAATAAGCTCGTCTATACGAGGTATCGGATACCTGTTTTTGATCGTCCTCTTATTCAGGACTCTGTAGTCAATGCACATGCGTAATGTTCCATCCTTCTTCTTTACCAAAACAACCGAAGAAGCGAATGGTGATTTGCTAGGTCGAATGTGACCCATAGCAAGTAACTCCTTTATTGTCTTTTCTATCTCATCCTTCAACCTCTTAGGATGCCTGTAAGGAGTTATCATAACGAGCTTAGCGCCCTCCTCGAGCTCAATAATATGCTCAATGCCCCTGTCTGGAGGTCTCCCTAGTGGAATATCACTGAATACCTTATCATGCTTGATTCTCAACTGTTGTATGTCGGGATGATATTCAGTCTTTTGCTGTCCCTCCTATATAGGTGCCAATGTGCACTCGGCAGCCCACTCTACCATGTCGTGATGCATGAGCCTCTCCATCCGACGAAAAAAATTGTTTTGATGTTGCTGTCCCGAATTGCTTTAGGATGTGTGTCTTCCCATCAACATCAAAACGGATCTCCATGTCCTTGAGACGAAGGGTGACTTCCTCAAGTGAATGAAGCCACTTCATGCCCAAGACCAAATCAATGTCTCCCATGTTAACTACGTAGTAATCAGCCTTGAACTCATAGTTGTTCAAGCGTAAAGGGAGATCCTTAATCATGCGTTCACACCTCAAAGTGTATCCGTCGACCACCTTAACCCTAATGCCCTCGAACTCCTCAGTGATGAGTCCGCGTTTCTCAACAAATCTAGCATCTATGAAATTGTGTGTGGCTCCTGTATCAAGAAGGGTAATGACCCTCTGTCCTGCCAACACTCCACGAATCCTAAAAGAGCCCTCCTGCTGAATGCTAGATAATCGTGCCTCCTGTATCTGAAGCTCTAACTCCGTCTCTGCCTTAGGCTCTGAAGCCTCTGGCTCTGACTCCTCAGAACTCTCCTGCTGTTCGGAATTCTCTGATTCCAAATCCTCATAATACGCCCACATCACTCGATTTGCCTTGCCCTTAGGCCTCAAAGGACAATCGTGATTGGCGTCATAGGGACCTTTGCAGTAGAAGCCAAGCTTCTTCCTGCATAGATCGTTAAGGGCCTCTCGATCCAAAGGTGGTGCTGCTGATTTACCCTTTGAATCATTCTTGAAATCTGATTTCTCTTTGTTAAAATCAGACTTCTCTCTGTTTCTGTTAAAGCCCTTGTTGTCCCTGAAAGAAGAAGAACCTCTGGAGTTGAATCTACTGGAAGGTGCTGCCAACTCCATACTACGTGCCTTCTTCATCGCTTCCTGTAATGACGGAGGATCAAAGGCTTTGATCCAGTCTCTCAATGGTTCTGTCAATCCCTCCATGAAGAGTACCACAAGTCGTCTCTCTGAAATGTTCGGAACCATAACTGATAACTTCTGAAAGTCACTAATATAAGACTCCAAGCTGCCACTCTGTCTCAGCTGAGCCAAGTCTCTAAAGTAGGATTCTGGATCCTTCCTGTCAAACCGCTCCACCAACCTGTCCACAAACTCCTGATATGATGTGATCCTGTCATGTTGTAAGGTCACCATACCGTGGTGCCACCAATCGTAAGCTACCCCCTCAAGATGCAGTGTCGCATATCTGATAGCATCTCTCTCAGCCATCGGGCGTAATGTGAGAAATGTGTCTAGCTTACTAATCGATGCCTGAGCTGTCACCTTACCACTACCATCGAACATCGCTAGATTGAGCCTGTTCGTAGCATGTTTCAGGTCATGATTCTGGTATCTAGGTCTCCAATCCTGTCGACCTCTGTGGTGCTCTCGCCTCTGTGTAACAAATCTGTCAAAGGAAATCCTCTCTCTGACATCTGGTGGTACTAACTCCCACTCCTCGTTTGCTGCCATAAGTGTGTCAGCGAACAACTCCTCCTGCTCCTCACCTGCGATAGCCTCATCGGGCTCCTGTCTCACAAAAGTAGGCCTAGTGGGCCTATCTGCTGTCCGGGAGGCTGTCCTAGGTGCCCTGCGAGATCCTGCTTCACTCCTCTCGTCGTCACGATGTGGTGACTGTCTCCTCGGAGTACCCAATCTCTGAAGTGCTACTGTCAATTGCTGTAATACATCATTAGACTGCCGTTGACCTGCTCGCAAGTCTCTGAGTGCATGTAAAACCTCTGCATCGTCCTGATCTCTAGGGTTTTGAGGAATTTCATTTCTAGGAACATCTGTTCTGTCAGCCATGTTTTTCGGCTGCCGGATCGAACCCTGTTGCCTGTCAATCAGAGCTCGTCTGCGTGTGTAATACCTGTGAGACCCAATCTGTTCTGGCTGCATAAGCCTGCTAAACCCTTAGGATGGCAGGATTTAGCTCTGATACCATTGTAGAAACCCCTTGTTTCCCATGTTTCTGAATCTGACTATTTTTGTTTGTTTTCTGAAGTTTTTGGTTTTTTTGATGTTTTTGCATAAAAATAAGAAATTGCGATTTTGATAGAAATTGATTATAAATTCAATAAAAATGCTATACTGCCAATATGGATAGAAAATACAAGATCTAAGGATGGCGTATCGTTTATTGATCTTCTGAATTTAATACAATAAAGATCTGGTAACATGCAAAGGAAAAATATCAACTTGCTTTATTAAAAACCTGGAATTTTTGCAGCCGCCATGAACAACATGAGATGGTACGGCTTCAGTGAAATCTACTTCCTCCTCTGCCAGATGCTACACAATGGATCCCTTGATAATTGCGCCCCAATAGATGAAACCAGATGAAGAAGGAAGAAGGCGATTTGTATTGGCTGAAAGGTACGGCCTTTTAAATGGTACAGATCTGCTGTATAAAGTACGGCTGTAGCAGCAGCAACATTAAATGCAATAGTACGGCCCACTTAAGAAACTCCAGATGTCTTTGAAATAGGCACCTTACTTAGAGATGCTTCTCTGGATGAATAACTAATCAAACCCTTGAAGATGTAAACCTCTGTGAAACTCTGTAACTTCTTCTGAATGAAGAAATCCCTCTGTCTGGCAATAAATCGGATGATATCTCACACCCTCTGAACTGCTTTCACTGGAGATGGCTCGTTCCCCAATGCTCTGAGACTGAAACCCTCGGCTTCCGTGCTCTGGTTGAAGACTTCAACAATTTTCAATAATCAATAATCATAATGGGCTCGAATTCCAATGCAAATACCTTATACACACTGAAAAGTGCGATTTCCTTAATAATAGGGAAGCATTAAAAAGTTCGAACTTTTTATTTTAATATTTCCATAGTCTCTTGACAAATTTTTAATTATAAAATATAATTAAAAACGTCCCCCTCCATGATGGGCGACCCCTCAGCCAAAATCACTTAAGTTATAATATAATAATATTATAACTTTATATTATAAACTCCAAAAATTAATATTTAATTAAATCAATTAAATATTAATATCTCTCTCAATAATCACCCGATGCACGAGCCGTCTGAAGCTGACGAATAAAGAAGTGATTCTGAACGTAATCAATCCATACTGCTAAGAATAGCAGGGGTCCCCTGAGTGCCAAATCTGCTAAAAATAGCAACTGCTAGAAGTGTCCGACGAGCCCGAACGAAAGCCGACTGACCAACTACTGACAATCTGAAGCTGAGCCAAGCTCCATCAAGACCCTCTATCCATCCTATCAGCCTACGAGGGTCCCATAATAGGCTAATCCTGTGCTCTGAGAGATGTCAACTAGAAGGGGACATGACAAATTAACTCGTTGCCAAGAATGCGCACTCAATCTCAACAAGAGAGAGGCTGTCATATGGCAAGAGGATCGTCAGTACATTAAATCAAACTGCAACTGAAATTAACTCAACATCAAGTATTTGCTACTCAATCCAGAATGGAAATGAGGCGACCATATGGCAGAGATATAAAGAAATACAAATGCAACTTCAGAATGTAAAGTAGGCGGCAAGCCAGCCTCTTCCACTTATCCAGTGGGTATTACAAAACTGAAAGAGAACAAGTACAAAAAGTAGATAAGCGGCATTCCAGCCTCTTCCACTTATCCAGTGGGAAATTACAAAAAACTTAGCAAGTAAACAAGATAGCTGACAGTACTACTATTTAGCTTTACAATGATATAGAAAGCCTGCCAAGATCACTGAGTTAGTAGTATATCCATGCTGCAACAATGTTTATTATCTCTTCAATGCTCAACAAGAACTCTTGGACTCAAACCCACTCAAATGAAGAACTCCTACAATCTGATATGACAGAAATATGACTGAAAATGCTCAGACCAGCAACCCTACAACTCACCAAAATGCTCATAAATCATTCCTCACTCACTCAAATGACTTCAAACTTGATGCAGAGGACTCTAAGGATGATGGCGCCTAACTTCATGACCCAAAACAGCCACCAAGACCTGATATTATTTTGTGGCACAACTCCCAAGATAGCCCAGCAAGATACAAACTCAAGAGAGGGGCGATTTTACAAGATAAAATCACACACTCAACATAAAAATCTGAAACTTGGCATAGAGGGGCGCCCAAGGCTGCAAAACAGATTTGTTAAATACTCAGAACAAGAGCAAAAATCATACAAAGACTTCTAAGCAAAAAGGACTTCCAGCTATGCTAAATCAGCAAACTCCAAAAATGCCCAAAACATAATAGACTCCAACTATAAGCTCTATTTGCATTCTCTGATTGAGAAGCAACCACAAATCAGCTAGATGTTATTTGTCAAACATGAAGACTGATCCTTGCTAGGAGGTATGCATTCCTCGAAGCACTTTGCCTGTATTCATTCTAGCAACATAACAGTAGGGTAGATGTAAGATAATCCAAATGAGGACCCAAGACCTCCTTTTATAACTTTGTGAAGACTCTCCAGAAGCTTCTAGAAACCCTAACTTTTCAAATTTGAAATAGCTCATTTCCTTCCAAAGATGGCGTCCCATTTTCCAAGCAATGTTTGACTTTAATTTTAAATTAATTCCCTCTTGAAAGAAGGCATCGAACTCAAGTATGAAATAGACCTTTGAATAATAATAAATTTCCTTCAATGAAGCGCCCACCCTTGAAGAACACCTTTTAAGAACAACTTGAAGTGATGTAGCTAGGCCAAGGGGGGAGTCAACATTAAAATATAACATTAACATAATATTATTTAAATAAAATGAACTTATCTCTCCAAAATGCATTCCAAGGCCAAAATTGATCAAACCAACTGAGCTGACTGAAGATGAGAGCCATGCGTGCCGAAACCAACAGGACCATTGCCAGAAATAGAATTTACTAAAAATAGTAAATTCTAGAAAGTTGCCCGGATCAAAGTGCATGCGATACCAATGCAAAGCTTTCTAAAAACCCAGAAAGAATCCGCAATCCAAAATCCCAAACTCCAGGATGTAGCCGTCATAACTTACTAAAAATAGTAAGTCCGGAAAGGTTGCCCAACGCAGTTGCAAGTCATACCTCTGCGAAGCTCTCTGAAAACCCAGAAGGAATCTAGAATCCAAACAACCAAACTCCAATAAGCAAAACCCTGAATCATCAAGAGAACCCACCAAGCAGCCGGAAACCCTAATTCTGCCACTGACTAGCTAATAGCACATTGGGGATAGGCTACCAATCATTGAAAAATGAAGTGCTAAAAACGGGGACATTACAGTCCGCCCTTCCCAAAATTGCTTGTCCTCAAGCAATACCATCATAACTCCCGAAAAGTTAAGACTGATCCATACCAAAACAAGTATGATCCCAGGTTCCCAAATCCATCTCAGGAAGGACCCACCATGCCACTGCTGCACCACTTTGATCACATCAGTCAAAACATCATGCCAATGCCGCACTAACCTCCCTTGTAACTCCAAAGTGTTACCATCCATGATACTCAAACTGAAAGATCTTAAAGGACTGAGATCAAAATCATGCAACGTCTCGCGTCCAAGATGCCCAGAGTCAACAGTAACAACCATACCACTGTCAACCACAATTCTAGGCAAGAAGAAAGATAGGCTACTCAACTCAAAATCAATCTCCTCAGCAAACCTCCACATGGTAACAAATGAAGCCCTAATGGCAGAAGTGACATCTTCAAATCTTCTTGCAAAGAGGAAAACAATCCTTTGCAAGAGCTCAACAAACTCATACTCACGTCTCCTCATGGTGCTACTATGCACCAACTGAATTATATTGATACCACCATGAAGACTACAAAAAACTCTCATAGTTCCAACCTCATGAGTCTCAGAATGATGAATCAAAACAAGTGGTAGTTTGCTGTTCCGAACCAACAATGAGAGAAAACTGTCAAAGTTAACATCACAAACCTCCATAAGACGAACTCCAAGAATAGGATAGGTGTGAAGGAACAAATAATCTCTGTTGTTTAAGGCTGAAGTCAACGAAATGCAATCAGATTTTAGTATTTCACACAAGGAAAAACAGCAACACCAATGAAATTTCCAAGAGTGAGTGTATGAGATGAATATTGAGTTGCAAGATAAAGCCTCAAAAATGGCAGGCAAACCCACTAGAACAATCTCCAAATGAAAACTACCACCACGTTGGCAAGTAGTGAAGGACAATCTCTTCCAAACGAGAGTAACTCCACAAGTAAAGAGGCTGGTCTGCCTCCAACCAGCAAGCTTATGTCCCAAAATCTTCCCTTGTCTTGTCCAAGGATCAACGCCAAGAGCAACCAACTGTTCATCTTTCCAACCCATACTCAAAATTTCTCTCCAATCCATTTGAACAAATGGGGCCATCAAGTGGTTGGTGAAGAGGAGGACAACACCCAAAGGTTTGAAAATTTGATCACTAACCCACCAAAAATTCCTCTTTCCACAAGCCATAAACTCTATCAACCCAAGTTGAGAATCCCAAGCATGGATACCCAACCGAAAGTGATTTTCAACACACTGAAAATAGAATTCAACAAGACCCCAAGTGCTGGTCAAAACCAAGTGCATACTCCTAAAATAGGCATTCCCTCTAATTAACCTCAGAAACCAATCCATGAAAGCTTCAACACTGGAGCGTGAAACATAAGATGACTTCAAATTCAACTCCCAAAATAGACTAGCATCACTCAACCCCAGGAATGGATTGACAAGAGTGCAAACACCATGTTCTGGTTCATCTTCCATCACAAAAAGAGGATTATCATAAGTTTCCTCAACACCCACTTCAAAGAGAGGATTGTTAAAAACTTGAAAATCATTCCTTATATCTTGCTGCTCCAAATCAGCACATGCAACTTCTGATTTTCTTGAGACACTTTCAAGATCAAACTCCTCTTGAAGAATATCAAGCTCTCCAATCACTTGGTTGATTTCTTCAGCTCTTTGTGCACCCTCTTGCTCCTTGAAAAGTTTGAAGTCAACAAATTGGTCTTCAACCTCCATTAGAGCCAACTGAGTTTCTTTCAACATGTCCTTTGTTGATTCAAGCTCAAGAGTAACCTCATCAACGTTTCTCTTCTTTTCTTGGAAAGTACCAATGGTCTTCTTCGCAATTTCGAAGGCATAATCTCGATCTTCAATCAAGTGTATGTATGCTGATTTCAATGTCTCCAAAGAGTCTCTGATAAGTTGCAAGTTAGGAAGAGCAACTTCATCCTTAACTCCACTTCGTCTCTCTTCAGACTGAGCCTTCCAATAGAGATCATCAACCAAATTGTGTGTGCGATCAAATAGGGATAGCGCTTGCACTTCTTTTTCAAAAGATACCTTGCATTGATCTTCCCACTCATGAACATGCAAAGACGGTGAACTGCTGATAGGCTGCAACTGAAAATCAGAACTTCGTTCCTTGCCTTTGCTGCCCTCATTGCTGCTCCAACATTCTTGTACTTCACCACCAACTAGCGGATAATGCTCATTGTCATAAAAAACATCATACTCCACAAATTCTTCAACTCATTGCTTGCAATCAGCTTTGTGCATTGATAAATCAGATTTGTGTTTAGTAACACCTTCAAACTCTCCATCTTCAAGAGCCATATGGCCCTCTAGCTTTGCTTCCACGTCACTGTCACTTTGATCAAACTTGAAGGCAGCCCCAAACTCAAGCATATTGTCACCATTGTTTGCTGATATAGAGTCCTCATCAAGTTCCATTTCATTATCCGGATCAAAGGGAAATTCATCCCATACTGGTTCCTTGTCATCGCTAGATGCCTTCACACTTGGATCCCAAATGGTAAGAGGCTGATTGTTTTGATCAAAAGAAAAGAGCTCTTCGTGCTTCTTTGGGAGTGTTGACTCTTTGAATAGGTCACCACCCAACTCACTTAAACTAATATCCTCAAAAATATTTCTTTCTTTTAGTTTGGTTTGCTGATCAAACCAAATACCTCCCATGACACCATTGTGATGAAGTAAAGAATCTTCAAAGCTAGTTGTTTTGAAAGCTTCATCCTTTTTATCTTCTATGAAACCATCATGAGTAAATATGTCATTGATTCCTTCATGTGGAAATTCTTGGGAAGTTGGGACAGCAACATGAGGAAAATCCTTCTTCACCAAATTTTCAATATGATCTCGCATGAACTCTTTAGAATCATCACCAACATCGCCACTATAGTAGTGGTCATAAGCTGGTTCTATGACACCACTAGTATTTTCTTTATCTTGCTCTTCTTCAACAAACCCATCCCACAAAATAGTTCTACCAACATCTTCCGTGAAGCCCTTAGTCTCAAAACCTTCATGGGATGAATCCAAATTAGGATTCAAGACTGCTGCTATGTTCTTTTCACCGAACTGATCTTCATCACTTGCTATCACATGCAAGTCTAGGGAAGTATTATGGGACTCTCCCACACACTCTTCAACTGTCAAGTTTTCTTTATCAAATTTACGATCATTTTGAGGTGACATGTGCACCTTGCTTGTGCCATCTTCAATATTAGTTGACTGATTTTTCTCTTCGACTTGTTCATTTGTGGGCTACAATCCACAAACAGGCACTTCTTCTTCCTTCCTTGCACCTGCAACCATGGCATGTTCTGCTTCCTCTTTAATCATTTTTTTGATGTAGTTGACCATAGCCAACTTTCTAGGGTAATGAATCACCGCACAATTCAAAAAGGTGTCAAATGAAACATTGTTCTTAAACTCATCTGTCATGCTCTGATATTCTTTACAGAGTATGGCAGCCTCATGTTCACATTGCCTCTTGAACTGGCATTCTTTAGAAACCACAATCAAATCCGACTTCTCATGATTCCTGGACCTCAGGAAACGCAACATCTTCAAAACTTCTGAGAGCTAAACTGAACTTAGGTGAAAAATCTAATTTCTCTGTCACTCATCTGTCAACTGACTCTGTCTTTTTCATAGGATGGCAGGATCTTGGCTTTGATACCACTGTAATGAACCGAACCAATTGTGACCCAAATTTTTTCAAACTTCGAAGATGATCACAACAACAGCAAAGTACCCGTTAGGGTTAGTTCAATCAAACCAACAGTTACAATTAACTCGTTGCCAAGAATGCGCACTCAATCTCAACAAGAAAGAGGCTGTCATATGGCAAGAGGATTGTCAGTACATTAAATCAAACTGCAACTGAAATTAACTCAACACCAAGTATGTGCTACCCAATCCAGAATGGAAATGAGGCGACCATATGGCGGAGATATAAAGAAATACAAATGCAACTTCAGAATGTAAAGTAGGTGGCAAGCCAGCCTCTTCCACTTATCCAGTGGGTATTACAAAACTGAAAGAGAACAAGTACAGAAAGTAGATAAGCGGCATGCCAGCCTCTTCCACTTATTCAGTGGGAAATTACAAAAAGCTTAGCAAGTAAACAAGATAGCTGACAGTACTACTGCTCAGCTTTACAATGATATAGAAAGCCTGCCAAGATCACTGAGTTAGTAGTATATCCATGCTGCAACAATGTTTATTATCTCTTCAATGCTCAACACGAACTCTTAGACTCAAACCCACTCAAATGAAGAACTCCTACAATCTGATATGACAGAAATATGACTGAAAATGCTCAGACCAGCAACCCTACAACTCACCAAAATGCTCATAAATCATTCCTCACTCACTCAAATGACTTCAAACTTGATGCAGAGGACTCTAAGGATGATGGCGCCTAACTTCATGACCCAAAACAGCCACCAAGACCTGATATTATTTTGTGGCACAACTCCCAAGATAGCCCAGCAAGATACAAACTCAAGAGGGGCAATTTTACAAGATAAAATCACACACTTAACATAAAAATCTGAAACTTGGCATAGAGGGGCGCCCAAGGCTGCAAAACAGATTTATTAAATACTCAGAACAAAACAAAAATCATACAAAGACTTCTAAGCAAAAAGGACTCCAGCTATGCTAAATCAGCAAACTCCAAAAATGCCCAAAACATAATAGAATCCAACTATAAGCTCTATTTGCATTCTCTGATTGAGAAGCAACCACAAATCAGCTAGATGTTATCTGTCAAACATGAAGACTGATCCTTGCTAGGAGGTATGCATTCCTCGAAGCACTTTGCCTATATTCATTCCAGCAGCATAATAGTAGGGTAGATGTAAGATAATCCAAATGAGGACCCAAGACCTCCTTTTATAACTTTGTGAAGACTCTCCAGAAGCTTCTAGAAACCCTAACTTTTCAAATTTGAAATAACTCCTTTCCTTCCAAAGATGGCGTCCCATTTTCCAAGCAATGTTTGACTTTAATTTTAAATTAATTCCCTCCTCAAAGAAGGCGTCCAACTCAAGCATGAAATAGACCTTTGAATAATAATAAATTTCCTTCAATGAAGCGCCCACCCTTGAAGAACACCTTTTAAGAACAACTTGAAGTGATGTAGCTAGGCCAAGGGGGGAGTCAACATTAAAATATAACATTAACATAATATTATTTAAATAAAATGAACTTATCTCTCCAAAATGCATTCCAAGGCCAAAATTGATCAAACGAACTGAGTTGACTGAAGATGAGAGCCATCCGTGCCGAAACCAACAGGACCACTGCCAGAAATAGAATTTACTAAAAATAGTAAATTCCAGAAAGTTGCCCGGATCAAAGTGCATGCGATACCAATGCGAAGCTTTCTGAAAACCCAGAAAGAATCCGCAATCCGCAATCCCAAACTCCAGGATGTAGCCGTCGTAACTTACTAAAAATAGTAAGTCTGGAAAGGTTGCCCGATGCAGTTGCAAGTCATACCTCTGCGAAGCTCTCTGAAAACCCAGAAAGAATCCAGAATCCAAACAACCAAACTCCAACAAGCAAAACCCTGAATCATCAAGAGAACCCACCAAGTAGCCGGAAACCCTAATTCTGCCACTGACTAGCCGATAGCACACTGGGGATAGGCTACCAATCACTGAAAAGTGAAATGCCAAAAACGGGGACATTACATACTACAATGCAATTCAAACGTAAATAGGTGGCAAGCCAGCCTCTTCTACTTATTCAGTGGGTATTACAAAGCATGAAGAACAAGTTTAGAAGAAATGCTGACAGTACTACTGTTCAGCTTACAATATAATGAAGAATGCTTGCCAAGAGCATAAGATTAGAGCTAGATAGTGCTGCAACAAAATAGAAGACTCTCCCTTGCTTAACAATAGCACCAAGACCAATAACTCCACTCAAAGACCAATCTCAGTGTTCTGATTTGTGACAGACCTGCTCTTCGAATGCTAAAACAACAACATAGAAAACCACTAAATTACTCACTACTCCCTCAATACTCACCCAAAATGCATAAAACCTAATGCAAAATGCTCCTAAGATGAAGGCGCCCAAGAATGCATCATAAAACTGACCCAAAAGCGGACATTTAATTTTTGGACAAACTCCAATGAAGCCTAAATGGTACGGCCCTTAGTGAGGGGCGATTTCTTTCTTTAAAATTCAATTCTTTGACATAAAATCTGAAACTTGGCAAATATGGTCGCCCATGTCATGGAAATGCAACGAGACAATACCCAGAAGGAGATAAATTTTATTATGAAAGCTATGACAAAAACTTACAATCAGCCATAATGTTCAGCAACTCTAGAATTTGATACAATATGCAAGAATTCAACTCTAACATGCTAAAAGACCATTACAATGCAAAATCACACTACAAGAACACTCAACTACAACTATCTCACCACTAGTTGTTGTCTTTCAAGCAAGAAACAATGCCAAGGCTAGGAGGCATTGATTCCTCGAAGCGATCCCAGTACCATTCCGACAGAGTAACATTATTGTAGACGTAAGATGTAAAATGAAGAGGAGAGGTCTTCTTTTATAAGCTCAACAAGGAATCTCTAGATGCTTGTAGAAAGTGCGCCCAATTCAAATTTGAGTTTTACTTCATTTCCCACCACAAGAAAAAAAGGCGTCCACTTTCAAAGCTGATTTTTGACTTTATTTGGTGACAGCAATGAAGAAAGTTTATTTTGCACATGGAAAATTCTCAAAAACGCGACACCTTCAGGTATAGGCGCGATTCAACAGGTAAGGATAAGTGAAGATTTATGCAGAGACAAAGTCCTTGATCAAATGGCGTCCACCTTTCCCATTTTTCTGGCTGCAATCGACTTTCTCTTAGCCGCGTTCAGTCAACCTGGTAATGGTTGCGCTATTCTACAGGCGCCATTTTCACGGGAAACTTTTATTTCCTTCATATTTTTCATTTCATAGTTTCAATATAGTTTCAAAGAAATATTTGAAACATGGCGGGGTTTTGCCAATAATATTTGATTTGCTGTGATGTTACAATATTTAATTTCTAAGAGATTATTCGACTTTTGAAGGAAATATATATTTTTGAGAAAAACGTCTCACATTTCAAATTCTTAATTTCACTTCAACACTTAATAATGTGTTTGTTTAAACTTCATTTGATTTTCATTTAATAAAATATATCTATATATTATTTTATTATATTAAAATATATTTATAGTATAGTTTTAATTTACATTATATATATATCTATGTATAATTATTAATTTTAATAATTTAAATAATTTCATACACATATTTTGTAAAGACTATATTATATACATATTGATATAATATTAAATATATAAGTATATTTACCTTTACATATATACATGTATATACATATACATATAAAATTACAACGTACGTATATTGCGAGCCAGTCAGGATACTTTCATTATACGTACCTATGTATATGTATATATATGTGTATATGTAGATTCCGAGTAATATCAACATAATATTTATTCACATTCACATATATATAACAGGTTGGTTGTAGGTATGTATACATGTATATTTACTTATATACTTCCTCTATGTATACGTATTCATAAGTGTATTTATATTGATGCACACGTATGGCATATCCATCTGCTCTCATACGTTTGTATCGACATGAATATACCTATGGACACTTGTACATACC
The DNA here is from genome assembly GCA_007258455.2 of Sequoia sempervirens. NCBI lineage: Eukaryota > Viridiplantae > Streptophyta > Pinopsida > Cupressales > Cupressaceae > Sequoia > Sequoia sempervirens. Next base: position 64,112 of record VDFB02264414.1, on the reverse strand, counting down.
GTATTTATATGTATATATACATATACACATGCCCACCTCCTAACCTGTAACATTATTCCACATATGGTTATACTGGCAAACATCACTTATTCACACATTCAGAAGTAGATACGACTCGTAATGATAATAAATAAGCCTATGGATGACTTACCCTTAACTCAACAATTGACTTAGCTTACTCAGTCTATAATATGTGTGTGCATGCCCAATTTGTACTCGTTACTGTTTACCCGACCAAGTTCCTCCCCGAGTGATATCTCTCCTCTGCCTGGAGGTATGAATCTGTTTCCTGCACATCATGACATGACAACGGGAGTCATATGCTCAAAACAAGGCAGTATATATAAAACATCATAAAAAGTTAGAACAACATTATTCCATAACTTATATGCTACATTCATTCAAGAATTACATCAATAGAAGTATCAGACAAATGAGACAATCATTAGGACACATCCAATTGATCACAAGAACAATTTGTTTTATTCATCAAAAAGATTCAAACATTACAATGTACTTCCTATGTAGTAGTAACTATACCATCGGGGTGTAACAATTCTTTCAGCCACTGATCTAGATCGTCCTGTCCATTTGCTAACCAGATTGTTTCACATGTTTTGCAATGCCGTATTGGATCTTCTAACCCATCCCTTGTAAACTTCGGCAGCTTCTGCCGCTCAATGGGAGTCACCATCTTTCCTCGCTGTTCTCCTTGTGTATTGGACCCAATTAGACTGGTTTCCCCGCTACGTTCCGGTGCATCACTTGCACTCTTGGCCACATACGAGTCACTCCCATGTCTTCCGTCAGCGTCCTTGACGCCTTGAGTCACTTGGGGTTCCCTTCGGTACTCTCTCAGGGTACTGGGCTCAGATCTTCCACTCGTTATCCGTTCGTTGTCGTCCGATAAGGACAACTCCCAAAGACCTCTGATGCTACTATCAAGTTCTTCACTTAATTCATCTTCGTTTTCACAGATATTATACCTTCCTACGTACGGGGTGCCGAAGGGTCCTTCGTCCCTCCCTTCAACCAGACTTTGATATGCTCTGCCAATGGATGTATCTATTCTCTTTAGATTCTCATGTGTTCTTTTAATACTTTGGTTTATTTCAATTATATCCTCATCAAATTCTTTACCAACTTGCTTTAGTCTTCTCCGTCGGTTTTCTTTTTCTTGCAGCCTGAGTGATCGCCGAACCTTCTCCTCGAGTCTTGTGCCTGCTTGGTACTCGGTTCTTGTCTTTGTTCGGTTGTACGGGCATTAAAAGTTGTTTAGGCGATCATTGTTGGTTACCGGATGTACGTCTTTGGCTAGTGTCTCTTTCTTCCTCTTCTCATTTAGTTCTTTCTTCGTACTACTGCAATATTTTTTGCCTTTGGTGTTCCCGATCCTCTTCCTCTCAAAGGTCTTGTAGGATGATAAAATGACAGGCCAACAATCTGGGCATACGATTCAGGAGGTGATACACCTCGTCCTTCACTTCCAGTCTATCCTAGATAACGTCCTCAGGGATTTCCCGCCTGCGGGATTCCCTTCGTACGTGGTCTCTTAGGGATATCTTCCACAGATTTATCAAATCTTCAGTCAACAGGTCTTCCCTTTCTTCATTAGCGTCCACAGGCTCTTCCGCCAGACGACCCATTACGCTACCATTACGAGGGATTCCCTAGTCCGCTCAGACAACGACGCAAATGTTTATTCGCTATGGGTACAACGACGTACAGAGTAAACGAAAATATAAAATAACATTGATAGCATATAACAATCACATGGCAATTGCACCGAACATAGATGTATTGCTTTATTCAGTATTCGCCACGTACATCATAATGTGTCCAGACAAAACATATCATAGCATAGTATAACCGCAATGTTTCCCTACTACATGACTCAAGTACATATAGTACGTTGGCGATGGTTGAGATACCAACCGTTGCGTCCCTTCATTACAACTAATTACTTCGTCAGGAGCTTAATTCCTGAGACAACTAACTAACATGACACGTACATAACATAAGTACATGGATTATTAATATTAACTAAAGTCTTATTTACTAATGACTCACAACCGACCAACTACACACACTCTTGGCCAACTACACTTCCATTTAGCGTCCACTATGTGATTGCTTTCAAACAAGTTTTCAAAATCAAGCTCTCAAGGACAAAATTCTTGTAGGCCTGACCTAGAGAACAAAAACCCTCTGAGATTGCAGGTGAATTGAGGACGAAAACCCTTGGTTCTGTGCAATGATTCCAGCTGTTGTGATTTTGTTTGCAATGCAAATAGGGCGAAAATGAATGAGGTTGGCCAGTTTATACTGCTGTAATTGAAGGCACCTCAATCATCAACCGATTATTAATGTGTTGTCAACTTATCTTTATGGTCAGCAATTTCCTATAATAATTAGATCTGAATTTATATCACTGTCTTCATATCATGTGATTCCAGTTATTATTATTGTCGCTGGGCTAGTGGTTTATCTTTAGTTGCTGCTTATAATCATTTGAAAATTAATCCTAGACTATCATGTGGGACTGAAGGATGTTATGTGAAATTATTAAATGGCTGCTCATAAGCTGCTGGTTTTCTGATTTCTAGAGCAAGTACCGTCGAGATCTAACTGTTAAATTGCTACGGATAAATACAGCCACTGGTCTAATCTTGTTGCATTCAATTAATATCAATGTTGTGCTTGATAGCTATTCATTGTCAGCATAGGGAGTTTAATTCTTAATTGAATGCTTATTATGGCTGGATCTTATATGTCACTAGGTATATAGTTAGAATATGATTTCACGCAGGTGATTTGAATTAATTCCCCTTGCTTCTGGTTATTACAGCAGCGGACTTGACATAATAATCCGAATTTATTTAATTCCTGACTATGAGAATTTATTAATAGATTTTAATGGAAATTTGCTAGAGATTATAGGAAATTATAAGTTTCAGCATCTGATTTGCACGGTAACTTTCAAGGGTTACAGTAGGCAGTATATTTAAATCTGAGATCGCACAATTTAATCTGGTAAATTAGTTTTAGTTCTTACCCCTTTGGATCATTGTAAGTACAGAGTTTTCTATTTCATATTTGAATTTCAGTATTTATTTAGAAACTAGTCAAAAATACAAAAAAAAAATATATCCAACAAGGGACATTACAGAGTCCTAAGTACTCAATTGATACTGACATAGTGCATTTAATTTTTCATTTTGACAATTGTAGCATGTATTGATACTCTCAGTTGTTGGTTTCATGTTTCATTTGTATGTTTAATGTTTGTTGTTTTGCATTTCACTTCATAAGTTATGATTTTCAAATGTTCGAAATTTTCAATGTTCGATGTTTCAAACTTTTGTGTGTGTGTGTGTGTGATGTGTGTATAACAGTTAACTATATATATGTGTGTATACACACATGCACACACACACACATATATACACGTGTACAGTGTATATATATGTGTGTGTGTGTGTGTGTATCATAGTTCTAGGACTTGCTTGAACTCGCCTAGACTTGCGAGTCCTGAGGCGAGCCGGGCTCGAGTTTGGGAGACTCGGACCTCAAGTACTCGCTAGGCTTGCCAGACTCGCCGGTTCTAGGTGAGTTTTGACTTCTGAGCCTAGGACTCGACCACGACAGCAATAAAGTGCAAATAAAAAAACATAAAAAGACACTTGAACTTGAACTTTTTTGTTTTATATTTCCCTCCTTCACTCTTAAAGGCATTTCATTTCATTTTCAAGCCAAGGAAGAAAGAAAAAAGTGAGATTTGAGCCATCACGTTGGAGGAGGTTGATTTACAATCAGATTGGATCACTGAGGCTAAGGATCTTGTCTTTAGTGATGAGGACCTTGATTGGGTTCACCAAGTGGATAGAGAGGTAGCGGTAGTAGCCATGGTAGAGGAGGATAGAACACGAGAAGACACCTTGGATATTAGTGTGGGTGTCATTGAGACATAGGCAGAGATCATGGTTGCATCATCATCCAGGACCTATCTTAGACGCATACACAGTAGGGCTGAGTGATGTAGGCTCCTCTGACCATAGACTTCTAGGCTTCTAGATTTTGTTTTGATATTTGTTTGGAACTTTTGATGCCATGGATTTCATATTCCATGAGTATTGTATACATTTGACAACATTTATATATCTAATTATCTTGACTCTTACTATGTAATGTCCTCATTTTAGCCATACGCTATTCGGTGATCGATAGCCTATATCCGGAAATCCATAGGCTTGTCAGAGGTAAAATCAGGGTTTCCTTGTTTGGAGGTTTTTTGGCATTTCTTAGAATTTACTATTTTTAGTAAGTTCTAATTTTGGCAGTGGTCCAGTTGGCAACTCTTTAGTAAGTTTTCCATTTCAGTTGGAGCATTTGAATATTGTTGAATTTGGCTATTGAGGTGAAAAAGGGAGAATGAGTTATTTCAAGTTATTAATGTTTTAATTTTAAGTTGACTCGTCCCCCTCCCCTTTGGCCTAATATGATAACTTGAAGTTGTTTTAAAAGGTGTTCATGAGGGGAGGACGCTTCATGAGGAAATATTTAATATTTTATTATGTTTAAAATGTACTTTGGAGTTGGACGCCAAAGTTGAGGAGGAATTATTTATCTTTTAAAAATTAAATGATTCATATTCTTTGGGTGTCCCTTGGAGAGAAAAGGTGGAAAATCAACAGTCACCTCAAGTTCTTTACAAGAGAGAGTTTGCTCCAACATTTCTCATCCATAAACTTATGCTAATGTTATGCTGTCGAAATGACAACTTAGTTTTTACTTCGAGGGATGCTTACCTCCTAGTTTCAATCCAATTTCGTGTTTGAAATACAACACCTAGTTGGTTTTTATTACTGCTTCTCATTCAGACTAGCAGATGGAGCTCAATTGTTGAAGATTTTGGAGTTTTTCTCAATTTTGGTGTTGTTGATATTACTACAGCTGAAAGTGTTTTTTGTTAACAACTTTTTGAGCAAATTAAAAATCATTCTGTGTATGTTTGCAAAGTGGTTCTAGACTCAAGGCAACCCCTTCCACAGGAGATTGGAATTTATTTCCAAGTCTTTGATTTTATCTTGCAAAATCGTACCTCCCAGCAGGCCGTACCTCTCATGATGGGCATTGGAATTCGTGCCAAATAAATGGAGGTGTTTTGAAGCTGTTTCTTCATTGCAACTTGGGCGCCTATCCTCCAAAGAGTATTTGCACTTCGTTTCATCACGTTTGGAGGTATATTGAATGAGTTATGAACATTTCATTGATTTCACAGTTGCTGGTTTACAGTTTCAGTTTGCTGGTTGTTGGCGTAAAAACTAACACCTCTGGAGTGCAGGTTTGTACGGACAGCTATGCACACTGCGTAATGAGTGCTCTTCAAATTAGGAGGGGAAGCTCCCTCGTAGTGCTGGAATGCGTGGAAAAGAAAAGTAATCTAAGTCCTATCTTTTTGTTCTCAGCTGGAAGAGGCACAAGGTTAAGAAAACCAAGAACGTTGCAGCTAAGGATTTTCTGGTTTCGCAGATCATTAACTACAACTAAGCTATCTACTTTAAATTCTATCTAGTCTCCTCAAGAAAACAGAGCATGAGGAAACGGAGCAAGGTTTTGACTATCAAACGATAAACTGATTCAGATTCTCTACTTGAAGGCAAGGTGGCGCAACTATTATCTCAATCTGAACAAGTTTATTAGGTACGAAACAGATTTTAAGAATTTACTATGATAATCTCCTGAAACCCTATGTGGCATAACACTTGATTATAATAGTAAAGACTTCACAAAATAGATTTATTGTTACAATCTTATGAAACCCTATGTGGCATAACACTTGATCATGACGGTAAAAGTTCACAAAAACAGATTTATCATCACAATTGCATGAAACCCTATGTGGCATAACAATTGATCGTAATGATAAAGATGCACAAAACAGATTTATCTAAACTATGGAAAGAGTTCACTATCACAATCGCATGAAACCCTATGTGGCATAACAATTAACTGTAATAGCAAAGACACATGAACAAATACCAAAAGAGCAATATTGAGGGCAAGGTAGGCACAGCATATATTTCTCTCTTAAGCCAAAGTTAATTACAAATGAGCAAAAACTCTTATTTATATACATCAAGGTGTAGGGAACTCTAAAATCACCTTGAGTTAACTACAGTCTTGCAATGCATGCAAGATTTATTACTAAACCCTAATGAAGTAAACTATATAGTTAATTGGAAAGCTACCATCAGTTAACTCGTAACCCTAACCCTAACTTCTGTGTAGATAATTCCAAGGACGAGATAAGCATGTGTGAGGTCAGCAAGTGAACTCAAGACTAAAAGTCGAGTTAACTACTGCTCATGACTCAACCCTCAAAATTAATTGCAGGTTCCAACTGGTAGATCACTCCATGTCATCTCGGTCTAACACTTCAACCAAGAACTCGTCAATCTCTCTGTTGTCTGGCACTTTGATGTTATCGAAAACAACAGTCTGTTTCTTCAGTTCTCTGCCACTTTCCTGCATGCATTCTCTGACATCTTCAGCCGCTTTCTTGAAACTAGCTGAAATTACTGAAAATGTGATCAGAACCTCCATCAAGATATCACAAACATGCTTCTGAAACTCAGTTTGTACAACCTCGAGATCAGCGTAGGTACCATTTTCGCGAAGATAATGGCACAGGATCTGAGTGACTTTGGTGGCTCCGTAAATGAAGTGATCTCTGTTCCTTTTGCAACTTAACGCTTCATTGTCAGCTGCTCTGATGAAAACCTAAATTAAGACCGATTTGGTTTTGAATTCAGTCTAGTTGAACCGCCTTCTGAAAAACTTGCCCGTTGACTGTGAACATGACTATATTCTGACAACTTTCTGAAGAGGCTGAAAAAGCTCTGGACAAGACTAAAAATAGCTCACCGCGGGAAAGTTTTTCGGAATTTTTCTGAAACGTGGGTTTTGTGCAGAATCAAATTCTAAGCAAACCCAGATCAATAAAAATTTGAAAAAGTGAGTTTTAGCTAGGCATGTAGAGACTTTTTAGTCGAGAAAAGCAGGGGTTCAAGAGCTTCCCGGGGCAATTTTTCATGAGAAAATCTGGAACATGGGTTTTATGCACAACGGAATTCTGAACAAACCCAGATGATTTGATTTTCAAAAAGATGTGATTTTATCCCACATGCAAAGAAATCTTCGAAAAAAAGCACAGAGCTTCAGAATGAAGGCTGCGGGGCAATTTTCTTGAAAAAATCTAAGACATGGGTTTTGCTGCTGATGCTGAAATATGCGAACCCAGATGGTCAGATTCTGAATATTTTGCCGTTTTCTTTGACATGCGAAGAAAGTACCTAAGGTGAGAAATAGAAGAAATAAGACAGAAGATAGAAAGTTTTGCTTGTCTGCTTCTGAAAAATCCGCCAACTTCTTCCTTGGAATTTGATGAAACTTGCATGCAAAGTGAAAATAAAGTCTAGAATCGCCTTTCTCTAAAAAATCTGAACTCATTGCTATGAAGAACGCTGAATTCGGACACTCGTAGCACCTTTAGCTTGCTGGTCGCTCAAGAAGAATATGAACTTCGAAGCCAAAGATGATGAAATAATGGACGCCATTGCTTGGTTAAATAGATTTTCATCTATGAAATTCGCATAAGGCATGAAATCCTTGAGAAGTGCGCTTGGCTTATGATTGGACCTCATTCCAGTTAACTGAAACTCAGATATGCTAAATAAGTCGCCATGCATTAGGGTTTCCCTTTTCAATCTTCAGTTAACAATTTCATATGGTTTGACTTCAGTTAGCAAATCTATATTAAGTTCGCCATCTTCACACTTGCTTTAGATTCACAATTTTGAATTAAGGCGTCCCTTTTGATAACTAAAGTTAACAATCTTGATTGAGATGAGTTTGCCAATTTCATGCAATTCTAAAAATAGCGACCCTTTCTTGACTTCAGTTGGCCTTCAAGAGGTGAATGCGCCAACTTCACACTTATGCTAAAAATAACAACCCTTTTGGAACTCAAGTTGCCATTCTTTATAAAATGCGTAGCTTCACAAAACTATGCTTCATCATTAACATTCTAAATATGGCGACCCTTTTGATAAGTGAAGTTAACATTCAAATGCGCCATACTTCACTAATTTATGCTTCATCAATTATGCCGTCCCTTCTAGAACTTCAGTTAACACTCAATGAAGCGCCATCTTCACACAAACTTCACAATTGCAACCAAATTCGCCATGCATGTAAACTCCAGTTGACATTCAAGAATAATCTTCAGTTAAGTGAACATGCAATCAAGTTAACTCAACATGCGAACTGAAAGATCACTCAACATGCCAATATATGAACTGAAGATGACAACCCAGAAAACGTTTAGTCTAACTGCAGTCAAAACTCCAGTTAAGGCGTCCATTCAACTCTCTTTCGAAAATCCAACTTTGAGCTCTTAAGGCGAATTCCAGACTTAGCCAAATTTCATGAAAATTTAGGCTTAAACCTCTGCCGGGACCTCTGTTCATCCTCTGACACTGGCTGACTGACTTCTCCGATTGACTGGCTGACAGGTGCATCGCAGAGCTGAGTAAAAACTGATCAAAAGGTATCTTGAGACTGTACGTCATAAAATTGACATCTGAAGGCTCAAAAATCCAAGCGCCTTTTTCAAAAGCTACGCTTTTTCTCAGACAGTCAAATTTTGACATCTGCATCTCGAACGAAGGGAAAAATAAATTCTTCATAACTTCTAATTTACCAACTTTCAGGACTGGATCACAGGTTCACTGCGGAGCTGACTTCATTCTGCACGACAGCTACAAAGGCACATTTCCCAAGAAAACATCATCTGAGGGGTGAAAAACAAGGACGCCTTTTTGAAAAGCTGCTCTTTTTTCCTCCAGACTTGGCCATTTCTGGATCTGACCAAAAATAACACAAAAACTCCGACTGCAAGCTGGTGAGTCATCTTTTGATCTGACGGAGACAGGCAACGGAAAGCTGAACGTAACACGGACAAATTGAATATCTAAGATCATCAAAAAGAAGGCATTAAAGGCTTGAAAAGCTCAGGCGCCTTTCTGAAAAAGTGCTCTTTTGCTCATTTCCTTGATATTTTGACCAAGATTTGACCCTATGTTTGACCTCAGGTTCGAACACTTCAGCAACTCAGATTCACCCACTGACGGATGCGTCGCGAAGCTCGAACAAATGTGAGATAAACATCCTGGGTGGCATTTAGTCAAAAGCCTTCATCTGACACCTCAAAAAGATGGGCGCCCTTTCCAAAAGCTGCGCTTTTTACCAGTGTTAGCCAATTCTGGCTCTCCTCTCGTTTTGCACTGTATCTTTCGTAACTCAAGCAAAATAGGTCCGTTTGATAAACTTGATAGCTCACTGCGAAGCTAGTGTGATGCCGGACAAATGTCTACTGGAAGTGACAAACCCTAAAAACAGGATCTGAGCCCCTAAAAGATAGGGCGCTTATTTGAGAATGTGCTCCCTTCTCCAAAGATAGAAAATTTTGGTGATTTTCCTTCAGATTTTCATTTTTCTTAAATCTCCTCAGTAATAGACTGACATAACACTGACACCAACTCCATATTTGAAAACCCCAAAAACGACCTTCTGATATCACTTTAACAAGATTAAGACTCAATTAAGCAAAATGCCTTAGTGAAGCAAAAATTTTGGTTTTGGGTACAACACTGGTTTTTGTAATCAGATTGTTATAAGTTCAGTTTTTAGCTTCAGTTTTCAGTATTTGAGTTGTTTAGAGCTTACAAGAATCATTCCTCTCACTTTGCTTCATTCTATCATTGTAACACATTGTAATTTGCAGATTTCCTTTATTGTAAGGTTGAGAATTAGTAATACTAATCCAACCATTATTAATTCTGCATTTACTTGTGCTTCTAATTCACATACAATAACCCCTGGATGGTTTACCGCCAATGAGGAGGAAAATTACTTCGTATTTTCTTTTCTCACCCACTATCAAGTGGTGAATCCCCACTCTTGAGTGGATGCCCGCCGCAGTGGATGAATTAGTTTAGTTTGAAAAGCTTCATGGCTGGTTATCCGCCTAGTTATTTCAGTTTGTAATAATTACTCCGTCATATGTTAGCACCTCGCCTTCAAAGGGATCTTGTGTGCACATTCTTGGCGTTGAGTTTATTTTACACTTTGTTGGCGTTTAAATTCGCACCTCTGGAATGCGTATTTGAAACAGACAGCTATGCACAGTAAAAATGCTCTTCAAATTAGGAGGCGAAGCTCCCTCTTGCTAATGGTGTTGAAAGAAAGTAAACTAAGAACTAAGTTGCCTATCTTTTTCATCAACTTAGAGCACAAGGTTTATTAAACACAAACGCCGCAGCTGAGATTTCCTGTTTTAAGAACTTCAACTATGACTAACTTAAACTAAAGACGTTTCTAACTTCTCAAGTAATACACAGAGCAAGAGAAACCAGAAAGGGACAAGGTTGATTCTCTGACAAAATACTTCAATAATCTCTTTCTCAACAAACATCTACACACTTCAATGTAAGCTGAAATCAAGATCATAAAAGTAGAACACAAATAACGAAAATATGAGATGTTATATCAAGGCAAAGGAGGCTCATGATTTTATTACTCAAACTTCTGGAAAAAAACTTAGTTCTAACATGCTTGGAACAAGAAATTACAGCTAAAGAGGCTTGCAATCTTGTTCTTACACAATACGAACAGCAATTATAATAACTTCTTGTTGGCTAAAAGAGACTCAACAATTGGCTATCATAAAACAATTGAACAACACTTGAATATCAAATAGAAGGCACAATAGGCTCAGCGTTTTGTTATCACTAGCATGGTTCAAACAAAGTGAACTGAAACTGAATAACAACTTGCTGCAATACAGGCTCGCAATTTTCTATCACAATAATTGTTAAAGAAAACTAATGAGCAAAGACTCTTATTTCTAGGCAAGCAGAGGAGTAGGGAACCCTAAAATCTCCTTGCTTTCACAATCTAGGGCTTGATTAGCAAGAAAGCTTTATTTCTAAATCTAGAAAGAAGATAACATCTAACACCTAAGAAAGCAGAAAAAGCGGGAAACGCCAACTATTACATTTATCTTCTTTCTCTTCTCAAAGAATGGATAAGAATTATTCCAAGAATAGAAAGAAAGCGGGAATAAAGCTTCTAGAAGAAAGCTGCTTTAAAGCTCAATCACATTCGCTAGAAAATCAGAAATTGTGTGCCGGTTCGGTGCATCTATGCCATCAATAGCAAAACACCGCTTTTCTAGAATATCTTCAGCATCTGCAATAGACCTAAGGAAATCTTCGACCTCATTGGCCGCTTTCTCAAACTTTGCTGACATCATCGAAATATGACTCATCCTTCCGCCAACTGGATTGCAACTGCGAACAACACTCTAAAATTGATCCTGCACTTCATCAAGCCCGATGTAGGAACTATCTTCAAGACTGTATCGAGAAGGAATCTCTATGATAAACACACTGATGAAAAGAAGAGCTTCAATCACCCTTTGTCTGTAGGCACTAAATTCTTCGGATATCCTCTCATAGGTTTTAACTTTGAAAACATGATGCTCTCTCCAAGCAAGGATCTGCCTCTTGTGTTCTTTTGAAACTGCTGAACCATAGGCTGTATCTAAATCAGCAATAATGATCTCATGCCTTGGTCTTACTTCAGCCAGTGTTTGTTCAAACCGTTGGATACCTTGGCGTAGCTCATGAGCATTTTCTCTCAATTGGAACATCCGTGCCAAGATCTCCTTTCCTCTGACAATGAAACTCTCGATCCACTTGAGTTTCTTTCCCACAAATGACCAGCTGTCTTAACTGCTGATGATCAGTTGGTGTCTCTAAAATCTGGGGCAGCAACTGGGTTGCCTGTGAAGAACCATGGACAAGGTTAGAAATATAAAGCCTAAGCTGTTGGTTTCAGCCTTGAGGGTTGCCTTGTCTTCTCCATCCTTGAGCACTCTTTCCTGGAGGTTTTTGGACACAACTCTGAATAAACTCACATCCGCATGTCTAGTATTTCTACCAAGATTAGCCCCGACCATCACGAAGTCATTCATATTCACCTCGTCCCTGTTCTTATCCTCTGGAGGTAATGCATTATCTCGCTATCAGGATTCCTAGCAAAGTGAATTTGCTTCTTTGCTTTCTTCTTAGGAGGTTCCTGATAGATATTATCAAGATCATCAAAATTTACCTGATATGAAAGTCTTCTTCTCACCCTTCCCAAGGAGTTCTCAAGCCAAGACACGGTAGTATCTTTACTAACTTCCTTAGGAGGTACAATTCCAATCTCTTCATCATCTTCAATATCAAGGTCAATGTGAATCGATAAAGGTTCTGTCAAAGGTACATAAACATGTGTGAAAGGTGGCTCCTCTGCTTCTTTCTGAGGTACGGGCTCGTCAGGAGGAGCTTCTGTTACAACTGTAGGCTGCTCCTATATGACTATGCCTGAGAAGTCTAACCTTCTTCTTACATTTTTATTTGATCTACTACCTTTGATGCCTTCTTGAGACTGACTTTTGCCCTTCCCTTTTGACTGTGCTCTGGAAGAAGAGGGAATTGTCCTTGGCGGCTCTGCTACTGGAATGGAGTTTTTCCTTTTAAGGATTAGGAAAACCTTGCTATGTTCAAGGACCTGTCTTGTCCTGTCTTCGACTAAGAGGGATTCTTTATTAGCCCAGTTGACTTGAAGAAGGGGCTGATCTTCAATTCACTTCTGAGCATACATCGGGAGAAGCACATCCTCGTCATCATCTGATAACCCTTCTATATCTTCATTTAAACAGTCTTTCATTTGGTGAAGAGTGAGCCTGCTGTAACTACGCCTGCGCACCTCAAATTCATCTATACAATTAGCCCAAAAATCTTCAAGAGCGGATATATGAGCATAGTTCTTCTCAAGTCGGCCAGCGTAGACACCATGAGGATCAAATGACCGTCTCTCGCTGTAAGGCTTGAGGCCGAGTTTGTCTAACTCTTTTCCCATTGTCTTTGCATCTGTGGCAGTCCTGCATGTATAGATTCCCAGCCCTAATGGAAAATGGAGGGAGGGTTTCTTTCTATTCCTCAAGACTGTGTGGACATCGTGGGCCTCCCTTAAGAACTCCATGAAGACGACCTCGTCTGACGGATACCTTGGTAACATGAGCGGGGCACCTGAATAGCCATAGACGTTGAGATAGGTGAAAGTAGGAAATTGTATGAACCAATCTGCCCACTCCGCCATCTCTGCCCTGGCAATTGAAGAGATACGGACGTGCAATTCATTGTCCAGGTCCCGCACTGTGTACATCAAAAAAGCCTCGTTCACTCTCTTGTAGTGATGCAGTGACTTCGTGAATTCCAACTGCGGATAGTAATTGTAAATATGCTGTATGCTCAATGATCCCTCGGTGTTCAACCCTTTGAATTGACCTTGATAGGCCACCAGGTAGACTAGGTAAGAAACCATATGGAACTCATGAAATTGGAAGTATTCTGTTATCTGCTGATGTAGGCTGTCACTAATCAAGGTAGGCCAATCATAGAACTCGGTTTTCTTCATGATGTGGGGTATGGCGTAAAACATCCAAGGCTGAAACTTGGTGGCATCTTCTGAGACAGTCACCCTGTTGAGCAAGGTGATAATGATAGCAATCTCATATTTGAATTCTCCTCGCCCGACGTTCTTAGGCAACGTCTTATGCTACTCCTTCATCCACCTTTGTGCAATCTTCTTACTGTATTTGTCTTTGTGCATTTCCCATATCCTTTCACATTCACCCTTTGAGATAGTAACACATTCAGGCCATGGGGGAATGAAAAAACACTTCTCGATCATATCAGGCTTCAGACTGCAAATCAATCTGCCATCAACTGATTGAATCTCCCTTGTAGCCGGGTTGTAATGCTTAATGCAAGCGATTATGAACTCAAGACTCTGAACTAATATAGGAATAGACGCTGCTGCGAGGAGTCCAGAATGTCCCAAGTTCCTGATTGAGGTGTTGCCTGCGCTCTCCAATTCGTGTAAATCAAACACCGACTTTATATGATGGAAGTTTGTCTCAGCTGTTTTGATGAAATCATGATAGAGAGCTGATTTAGTTTTGAAAACATTGGGAGTGTATTTAATGTCCCCATTTTCGTGAGCATCAGAGTTCGTAAGGATTAGCCTATCATTTGGCCCTCGTAGGCTAACAGTTATGGATAGGGGGTCTTCTGTGGCAATTACCCGGTGATTAGAAACATTACTCCTCAACTGGATTAAGGTTTTGGCCTTTGCACGAGTTATTTGACTCAGTTTGGCACACTTACTATTTATAGTAAGTTACTATTTTGGGAGAGTCAGGGTTTCCAATATTAGCAGGGCACCTGAACAGAGCATACTTGCAGTATCGACCGTTGATTGGACCTTTGCAGTTGTTTCTAGACTCAATGGTGTGTACTTACTATTTATAATAAGTCAGCTATCAGGAGTTACTATCTTTGGCAGGGCATCTGATCACTAAGAGTTTGGCAAAATTGACCTTGGTTTCAGTTGGCATGGCTAACAGATGAATATTTATGGAGATATTAATATTTAATATGTCATTAATGATTTTAATTAAAAAGGTTTATAATATAAAGTTATAAAATGACTTTATATTAAAAGGGATTATAATATAAAGTTATAAATTAACTTTATATTCGAAAGGGGCCAATAACACATTAAAAGTGTATTTAATGTTATTAAATGATTATGTGCACATAAACCAAGGTAATGAGAAGGTATTAAATGCAAGATGAAGATTATAATATTTAAATGATTTTTAAAAGCCAAAATGGGTCGATTTTCTCAAGGAAGCTATATAAGCTTTCAAAGGGCAAAAAGAATTCATTATGATATGATTATTCGAATTTTGTCTTTTTCTCTTTGAGAACAATTTGGAGTTGGAGAAACAAGGGTTTTTGCAATCAGGTTTTGGAGAATGTCAACTCTTCAGAATTAGACATACCGAGGCTGTAAAATATCAGTTGAAGCTTGTCCATTAGAGTGGCTTTATTCAGAAGTCACAACAAAGCATATTCGTGGGATTTCAGTCAGTAGTTGGATTGATTTTCTTCCAGAAGAGAATCTAACATAGTGACTATCCATATTGATTATCTGGCACATTATCCTAGGCCGTACGGATTTTGTACTTGCTGGTTGGAGGCCATACCACACAGCTGCAAGGCCGTACTTTTCATATCAAGCAAGTCGCCTTGCCTTTTTGCATTCTGTCTTCTCCAGTGGTGGTGCCTAGAATTTTCAGAGGGTTTTGCATCCATCTTTGAGCAGGAGAAGTCTGTATCTGAATCCAGCTGTACCATTTCCTCTTCTTTCAGGCGGCTGCAAATATGCCAGGTTTTTAAATAAATAATTTTGCCTTTTTGCTTGCATGTTTGAGATTCATCATTGTAATCATTCATTAAAATAATACAATCATTTATCATTGCTCTAGAAGCTGATTTGTTGCAGTAGCTGTATTCTCATATTTATTATAAATTTTTAGAAGCATTTTCTCAAAATCACACCATTTCAATATATTGCAAAAATTACAAAAAAATCACAAACCCTCAAAACGTCAAACAAACTTCATTCAAGATTCAGTTAGGGGTTGAGAGACACCTGGTCTCCTATAGTGTACTCCATTTCGGAAACCTTGAAGAATGACTGTAAACTCGCCTATGTTCAGACAAGTTTTGAGCAACTTACTATTTTTATAATGCTGATTTTTTAGACTCAAACGAACAAATTTTTTGGAAAATTTTATGAGATATGGGTTTTGCTCAGAATTTCGTTGCAAGACAACCTAGCTCATTCGTTTTCGAAAATTTTGAATTTATACTGAAAAAGCAGCAAACCCTAATTTCTTCAATTTTTCACAAAAAAAAACTAGCACCCGGGTTTTGTTCAGAATATGATTAGAAACAGACCCAGTTGATTAGATTTGAAAAATACTGATGATTGATCGAAAAAGCAGCCAACCCTAGGATTTGAAATTTTCTTGAAAAAAACCTGTGATACGGGTTTTCTTCAGAAGATTGATTTGAGAGGACCTAGATGATTGAAAATTGAATGCACTGAGGATTTCACTGACATGCAAATAAAAAGCAGCTGCTGCAACTTGATGAAGTTCTTGAAAATTTCTTTAGAAGAATGAGGTGATAATACCCAGATGGCTGAAAATTTGAAAACTTTGGCCTTCTCCTTGAAAAATTTGATCTTCTGGATGAAAAAGCATGAAAAAGCAAGGGTTTATGTTGCTGATCTGAAAAATTTGATGAATAACCAGCAAACTGAGCTCTTGAATCTTGAAAAATTTCTTCAAACTTGCTGCTCCAATTTTCTCCTCTGAACGCTACCTGCAAAAATAATAAAAATTACATTGAAGAGAGGTGTTGAATAGACTTAGGGTTTTGAAATAGGTTTACTTTCTTTTGCTTTTATTTTCAAAACCCTAAAAATCTCAGATCATTGAACTTGGATGCCTTCTTCCTCTTTGCAATTTTGAAACTTTGAAAATCTTGAAAATTCTACTAAGGCATGAGAAGTTGGGCGTCCTTCTTGGCTAGGGGCGCCCACTTCAAGCAGTGTTAGTCATTTTTTTTGATATTTTCAACTTTTCACCATTTTGACCCCCTACGTCGTCTTCGTTTTCTGGCTTGCGGACTAATCTGATGGGTGAGCTGAATGATTCATTGCGGAGCCAGACCCGTTCTGAAAAGATTGTTCTGGAGGCGTCTCTGATTAAAATCTTCATCTCGACCTTCGAATTCCTGGGAGCCTATTTCCTTTAGGGGCGCCCATTTTGTCTAGAGTTAGCCATTTTTATGATCTTCAATTTCTTCATTAACTCCTCTTCTACAGATGATCTTGTTGAATTTGGTGATCCGGGCATCAAATGGACTGATGGTTATGCTCGTTTTGAATCTGAGGAGATATTAAGAGAGGTCTCTTGGGAGAAACTTCATCAAATAGTGAGTTTTGAGCCTTCAAAAGCTTGGGCGCCCCTGGCAAGCTGTGGCGCCCAAACTCACCAGAGTTAGATTATTTTTCACTTTTTCTTGTTTGCTTTTGAATTTTGAAATTTCACTCTTGTTTCACCCTATGTTCAACCTCTCATATCTGGCGACTGCAACCTCCGATTGACGTGTTGGATATCTTGTTGGAGAGCCTGAATCAATTATGAAGAAATCATGTTAGAGCCACATATGCAAATTCATCTGTTTTGCCCCTTGAAATCTTGGGTGCCTCTTCTCTCCTGGGGCGCCCAAACCTTCCAGACTTAGCCATTTTTACCTGACTTTCATCTTCAAGTTTGAAACCTTCATTCTGTATGTTCGTCTTTGATCTGAATCTACTGGAGATTGGGCAGTCGGATGCTTTGACGGAGATAGGCGTTGTGAAGCTGGCTGAATACTGAAGAGATTGAGCATATCCTTAAACCCTAACTGCTGAGTTAGGTGCTCCAAAAAGCTGGGTGCCCTTCTTCACCAGGGGCGCCCAAAATTCTCACACCTAAGTCAATTTTGATAATTTTCATTCTTTTTCATTCTGACTTTAGTTTGGATCCCTCCTGTTCGGCCTCGAATCCTGGGCGATTGGATGATCTGTTGATTGCTCCGTCGGACTCGCTACAGAGCTGGAAGAGAACTGAGCAACTTTGGTTGGAGGCGCAAACCCTAATTTCATCATTTAATGCCCTAAAAAGATGGGCGCCTATTCTCACCTAGGGCGCCCAAGTCAACCAGTATTAGAAAATTTTCACAATTTTTACCTTCTCCTTCATTCTTTGTGCTTGCTCACCAACTCACCTTCTATTGAACGCCTGAGTGTCAAATTTGACGGCTGGGAGCTAACTGACCTCCATTGATGACCTCGGAGCTGCTGATATGCTTCTGAAAAAGTAGAATAGACCCACTAGGGCAAAACTAATCATTTTGAGATTTTGACTGCACAAGCTTGATATGGACGTATTTTGAGCCAATCAAAATTAGTTTGAACCCTAACGGACCAACTTTCTATTTTTAGAAAGTTTTGCTAGTATCTGTTTCAGAAGAAACCCAGAAAAAAACCCATAAAAAGTTACTATGTTTAGAAAATTTCTAAAAATAGCAGTTTTCCTAAAAAATAGATATGAAAAATTGAGATCTGGGTTTTGTAGATTAAGTTGCTATGAGCAGACCTAGATCGTCAAATTTTGAAATATTTTTGTTTTAATCCCTCATGCAAGACATGCACACCCAAATTTTGACCTTTTTGACTGATTTAACAAGACTTTTACTCATTTCTTCAAAATGTCTAAGTGTAACAAAAATTTTAATTTTGGGGTACAACACACTTCCAGTTGTAAGCAATTCTCAGTTGTTGAGTTATTTGATCCTAGGAATCCTTTGACCATATGCTCGCCCCTCTTCCTTTAGTGGTTTTAGGGCGCATTCTTGGTTAGAGTTGCTTTGATAGAGATTTGGTTTTGGTGCTAACGCTAATAAATTGGCCAAGTGTTGGTTATTGTGTAAAAATTGTGTAAAAATTGGTCAGTGGGCCCTTGGTCTACTGGTGAAGTTGAAAGGTTCTAAATGAGGCCACCAGGGATCAAGTCTTGCTGAGTGCAAGGCTCCTACACCGAAAAAGGGATGAGGCCGGGATCGTGCCCTGGACAAATTTGGCGGAATGGATACCTCTCAGTCCTTGGCTCTTAGCTGAAGAGGTTCAGCCCAAGAAGGTTTGTGCTCCCGTATTGGGTAGCTATTTTTCTAAAGCCCAACTACTACACCAAAAGACCGGCCTGATAATGAGGGTGGTTACCCAGGGTGTTAAGGGTGGCAACTATGGAGGAATCTTTCACCACCGAAGCCACCACCAGAGAATCTGGAGTCTTACGCAAGCCTGCCAGACACGTGGCCGCCAGGACACACCCAACCGCGCATAGGGACATTACAACCCGCCACGCTCCGCGGGTCTCAACCTCAAGACCTCGGCTCTGATACCACTAAGGCCCAACCACTACACCAAAAGACCGGCATGATAATGAGGGTGGCTGCCCAGGGTGTTAAGGATGGCAACTAGGGAGGAATCTTTTACCACCGAAGCCACCACCAGAGAATCTGGAGTCTTACGCAATCCCGCTAGACACGTGGCCG
The DNA here is from genome assembly GCA_007258455.2 of Sequoia sempervirens. NCBI lineage: Eukaryota > Viridiplantae > Streptophyta > Pinopsida > Cupressales > Cupressaceae > Sequoia > Sequoia sempervirens. The sequence goes on along the minus strand of VDFB02264414.1, from coordinate 44,919 downwards.
CCGAGACACACCCAACCACGCACAAGGACATTACATACTACTAGTACTGTTATTCCCTTCAACTAAAATTTGCGTTTATACTTATGTGATCGATGTATGTTTGTGTATGCGATCAAAGTAGTTTCTATTTGATGAGATTATTGTGTCTTTAAGGTTCATTTATTAAAGGGTGCATGAAACAAGTTTTAATCCTTAAAAATCTCTGAATTTCTTGGGGTTTTCAATTTGCCGAGTATGCGCCAAGTTTGGGCTCTGAGTCCGGGTCCAAGTCAAAAATCGACTTGCCAAGTCTGAGTCTTGGAACACTGGTGTTTATATATCTATGTACCCTGGGGATGTGCCCCACAATATTTTGACCCCATCCCCCATAGAAACATTTTGGGGTAGTGGGGATGGGTAGGAAGCATACCCCCACTACCCCCTACCTCAAGAAAAAATTGGAAATGTCCTAGGTAGTTCACAAAAATAATAAGGTATGGCAGCAGACAGCTAGGGGATGCTTAGATGTCCCCTCATTGGCCCAAGGATGACTACAACCTAGACTTAAAAACCAAGAAAAAAAATACAAAATTGAATTGAGACCTTTTAAAACCTCTTGTTAGAATTGAAGTTCTCATAAAGAATGATGGGTTTAAGTAGTCATTGTTGTTGTCATGTATTGTCCCATAAAAGGATGACATTCACTCTTAATAATTGCAACTCCTTTTTGGTTTATTTCCGATTTTCTCGTCAATTGTTCTCTGTATGCAGGTGTAGAGGGTGTTAGTTTTAGACTAGATATGTAAATAAGCAGAAATATAACACACTTAACAAAGAACACAATGAATTACCTTGGGAAAACCCTCCTTCTCGAGGGAGAAAAACCCAACAAAATATATCTGTTGTATATTGAAAGAATAAGAGCAGAAATCTGCTTACAAGTCAGACCCTACTCAAGGGCAAATTTAATACAATGAATAGTGAAACCTCTCCTTGATACAAATGAATATAATTCTCCTTGAAATCTGATCTGCTGCTAAAGATGGCGATTTGCTGCTAAAGTGCGAACTTCTTCTTGGAAAGTGCGAATTGAATTGAGAATGAATTGATGATCAAATGGAGGATCTTCACCTTGCATATATACCAATCTATGTGACCTCTTCTCTAGGTTGGCCTCTAGAAAGAAATAAAAAATGTTATTTGTAAATCAAGGCCGACCTGCCTTGAGGATTATTTATTTTAAATTTAAATTTAATTATGGAGAAAATATCTCCCGCCGCTACAAACATTAACACTCCCTCTTAGCTAGGGAGGTATTTTCCAAATATCCTCGTCATGGAGTCTCTCGACATGACGCTCACAGTGGTTACACCTATTGTGGAAAAACCACACCTCAGTCTCAGAGATGTACAAGATTTCATCACGGAGTTTCTCAATGTGATGTTGTCATGGAGTCTCTCAACATGACATACACCATGGCTACTCTAATGTGTGGAAAGAAACATGTACAAGTGTTCATCACAGAGTCTCTCAACATGACGTCCATAATGGCTACTCCCATGTGTAGATAACACAAGTACAAGGGTCCATCACAGAGTCTCCCAACATGATGTCGTCATGGAGTCTCTCAACATGACGTCCACAATGGCTACTCCCATGTGTGGAAAGAAACGCATCTCTGTCTTAGAGATGTACGAGGGCTTTCACCTCATATTTCTCCGTCTCAGAGAAATATGCATTATAGCAAAGCTCACTGATGTTGAGTCTCCCTCTTGGCCAAGGCGACATTCTCCACTACCCCAAGCTTGTCTCGGAAATGTGCAAACTTCACTCTGGAAAGAGGCTTGGTGAGAATATCAGCCGTTTGATCATCAGTGCAAATGTACTTGAGTTGAATTGCTTTCCTCAACACCATATCTTTGATGTAATGATACTTGATCTCCACATGCTTTGTCCTATCATGAAACATTGGATTATTGAGAGCTTCACACAACTTTGATTATCACAATGAATCACAGTTGGCTCCAATGTTTGCCCAAACAATCTTGCAAGGAGCTTTCGAAGCCACACTGCTTCTCGAGCTGCCACACATGCTGCAATATATTCAGCCTCTACAGTGCTTAGTGCCACAGAAGTCTGCTTCCTGCTACACCAAGAAATGATGGCAGACCCCAAACTGAAGCAACATCCAGAGGTGCTCTTCCTATCAGTTACACTCCTGGCCCAATCAGAATTAGAATAGCCTTGTAACTTTAGATCTTCACAGGAAGTATATCTCAAGCCATATCCCACAGTCCCATGCAAGTATCTCAGAATATGCTTTGCTGCAACTAGATGTATTTGTCTTGGCTCACACATGAATTGACTGAGAGCACTCAATGCATAGCAAATGTCTGGTCTAGTGTTGACTAGGTACATCAATGATCCAATCAATTGTCTATACATGGTGGGATCTACCAAATCTGAATCAGCTGCTAAGTCACTCAACTTCTTCAAGTTTGTCTCCATAGGTGTAGACATGGATTTGCAGTCCATCATCCCAAATCTCCTCAAGATGTCTATAGTGTATTTTCCTTGACTTAGAATAATCTCATTAGGTCTTTGCCACACTTCCAATCCTAGGAAGTAATGCATGAGACCTAGATCCTTCATCTCAAACTCGGAGGCTAACTCTTTCTTGCATTTGACAATGAGATACTCTGCTCTAGTGAGAAATAAATCATCAACATAAAGAACCAATATCAAAGCCTCACCATCAACTATCTTGAAGTAAAGATTATCTGCATCATTCTTGGAGAATCCCAAGCTCATCAAATATTTATCAATCCTTTCATACCATGCACGAGGTGCTTGCTTGAGGCCGTACAATGCCTCTTCAATCTGCATACATGAGACTCCTTCCCATGAATCACAAAACCATCTGGCTGCTCAATGTACACTTTTTCTTCAATCACACCATTAAGAAATGCAGTCTTTATGCCCATTTGATGTAACTTCTAGCCTTTAGCCGATGCAATTGCAATAATTGTCCTGATAGAGGTGTATCGAGTAATAGGAGCAAATGTTTCCTCATAATGTATTCGCTCCTTCTGAGGGAAGCCTCTTGCCACAAATCTTGCCTTGTGTTTCTCAATGCTACCATCAACTGCATACTTGATTTTGTAGAGCCATTTAGAAGACACTACTAATTTCCCTTCAGGTCTCAGAACAACATCCCATACATCATTCTTAATGATGGACTGATACTCTTCTGTCATTGCATCTCTCCATACCTGCTGGTTGGATGCCTCCTCAAAACTAGAAGGTTCAAAATCAATGATGTGACTCATCAATGCCACATAACTTGGAAACTTCTGCGGTCTCTTGCTTTCCCTAAAGGTGCCTCGAGGAGTTGCATACTTTTCTGCCTCTTGCATAGTTTGTCGAGCCCAGAGAGGCCTCTTCCGACCTACTGCAATGTTTCTAGGCCCATCATCAGTTTGTTCTATAGGATCAACTGGATCAATAGTTTCGGCTGGTTCGTTGGACTCCCTCTGAATGTTAGGAGTATGATCAGGAGATATGTCCATATCCTGTGGAGTCTCCTGCTCTTCACTGTCTATCTGTATGTAAGATCCTTTAGATCTTTTGAAGGCTACTTCCTCTTCGGAGAAGACATCCCTGCTGATCTCAATCTATTTTTGTCATGGAAAGTAGACTCTGTAGGCCTTTGAAGACTCACTATATCCCACGAATATACCTTTCTTTCCTGAAGGTTCTAGCTTTGATCTTTTATCCTTAGGCACATGAATGTAAACAGGACAACCAAAAATTCTTAAATGACTAACCTCAGGTTTCACACCCTTGAAGGCCTCTTCAGGAGTCATGTTTCTCAATATTCGACGAGGGCTTTTGTTTTGAACATACACGGTGGTTCTGGAAGCTTCTGCCCATAGGAAAGTCTGTAAATCTTGATCATGAATCATAGCCTTGGCTGCCTCAAGTATGGATCTATTCTTTCTTTTGGCAACTCCATTTTGCTGAGGGTTGTACGGAACACAAAACTCCCTCTTAATCCCTGCCTCAATGCAGAAATTGCGTAAACTTCCAGAAGTGTATTCTCCTCCATTGTCTGATCTCAGAACTTTAATCCTTTTCCCAGACATGTTTTCAACTTAAGCCTTGAATTCTTTGAATCTATTAAGTACTTCTTCAGACTCCTTAGATTTCAAGAAGTAAATTCAAGTCTTTCGAGAATAATCATCAATGAAAATCACATAGTACCAAAATCCACTCAAAGATGCCACAGACATTGGTCCACATAAATCATAATGAACAAGATCTAAAATTCCCTTTGATCTACTGTCACTACTATGAAAGGGACTCTTGATGTTCTTACCAAGTGCACATCCTCTGCAAATGCCATCGTGCTCCAGACCAAGTTTAGGAAGACCAGTAACCATCTTCTGCATGGATGGAAGGGCTCTGAAGTGTAAGTGAGCAAGTCTCCTGTGTCATAGCTCACTCAAGTTGATAGAGTCGTGCAATAATGCTTGAACTGGACGAATTGATAATCTGTATAGGCTCTCTTGATGAACACCAATTACACGGGCTGCTTTTATACTAGAGTTCTTAGGCCATGCAAGAACTTTCCCTTTAGAAAAGGCAACCTTGTACCCTTTGTCCTCCAAAGTTGAAATGGAGACAAGATTTCTTTTGATCCCTAGTACAAACAAAACATCACTCAAATGAAGAGGGATACTTGAATCTAGTTGAAGAGAAGTGGCCCCAACTCCTTTTATGGAATAACAAGCATCGTCTCCGATTATCACTTGCAAGTTAGTCTCTTTCTCTACCAAGTTTGTAAGATGCTCTCGATATCCTATAATATGTCGTGAAGTACCACTATCAATCAACCAAGTGTCACTGTCAGTTGGAACATTGCTTTAAAGAGCGGAGATGAATAGAAATCCCCCCGAGTCGTCTCTAGATTCCTTTTGAGGTGACACATCATCAACGTCTGCAGTAGAGGCATGTTGCTTTGGCTTGGATATGCGATCTCGAGCATAGTGACCATACTTGTCACACCTATAACATTGAATGTGAGAGGTCCTTCTTCTTTGGTTCTGGAACAAAATCTGATTTTTTGTCTCTATTCCTCTTGAAGTTGCCTCTTTTCTCTTTTCTTCCTTTTCTTCTGGAAGCTTGAGCAACAAGGAATGACTTTCTTCATTATGAGAATTTCGCCCATTTCCTCTTGCTGCCAACTTGGACTCTTCTTGAACACAATCAGTTCGAAGACAATCAAACTTGGGCAACTTAGATCTCCCACTAATGCTTTGAATAAAAGGTTCCTAAGATTGAGGAAGACCATTTAGTGCCAACATAACCAGATCTCTATCTTTGATTATGTCTCCAATAGTGCATAGCTGATCTCTCAATTCAGCAATCTTCATGAAGAAGGAGATGACTGAGTCTCCTTTAGCCATTTTTATATGATGGAGTTGTTGTCTCAAAGCAAGGGCTTTGTTGTTATTGTTGATCTCATACAATCCCTGTAGATCCTCAAACATATCTTTGGCTGTCTTCATCTTGGAGATAATCGAAACTAGATGATCCTTCATGGAGTTTATCATGATCTTTCTAGCCTTTGTGCCATTTTTCTTCCATTGAATTTTCTCAGCATCATCGGACAGCTCGGGCACATCATTTTCCACGAAATCTAGATGATCATTTTCTTCTAAGGCAATAAGAACTCTAAATTTCCAAGAGGTGAAATTTGATGCTCCATCAAGCCTATCTTCGACCTTGACTCTGTTCACCATCTTCGATTCTTTGATAGACTGCCCTAGATAAAGAGGTGTCTTGACTGCTTAAACAAATCTGATCGGATCTTTGCTTAAACCCGCTCTGATACCATGTTAGTTTTAGACCAGATATGTAAAAAAGCAGAAATATAACACACTTAACAAAGAACACAATGAATTGCCCTGGGAAAACCCTCCTTCTTGAGGGAGAAAAACCCAACAAAATATATCTCTTATATATTGAAAGAATAAGAGCAGAAATCTGCTTACAAGTCTGACTCTACTCAAGGGCGAATTTAATACAATGAATAGTGAAACCTCTCCTTGATACAAATGAATATAATTCTCCTTGAAATCTGATTTGCTGCTAAAGATGGCGATCTGCTGCTAGAGTGTGAACTTCTTCTTGGAAAGTATGAATTGATGATCAAATGGAGGATCTTCACCTTGCATATATACCAATTTAGGCGACCTCTTCTCTAGGTCGGCCTCTAGAAAGAAATAAAAAATGTTATTTGTAAATCAAGGCCGACCTGCCTTGAGGATTATTTATTTTAAATTTAAATTTAATTATAGAGAAAATATCTCCCGCCGCTACAAACATTAACAGAGGGCTTTTAAAATCTTTTATGAGCATTGAAGTGCTCTTCATAAAGAATGATGCATAAAATTAGTAATCAAATGCATGAAGAGGGCTATGAAGTTGTTGCTGTCATGTATTGCCAATGATGTCCCATTAAAGAATGAGATTCACTCTTACATAATTGCAACTCCTTTTAGAGTTTGTTTCTGATTTTCTCATTTAGGTCTATCCTCTCTATGAAGGTGTAGAGGCCTTTTATATCTCTTATCAGCATTGAAGTGCTCTTCATAAAGAATGATGGGTTCAAGTAGTAGGCAACTTAACGTAAAGGGTTACAAATTTGTTGCTGTTATGAATAATGATGTCCCATAAAAGGACGATATTCACTCTTCTTGCCTTGATACACGAATCTTAATCCTTTCTTGGCTCTATTCATGGCCTCAAAAGTGTAGCTCATAGGAGGCTTCTGTTAGTTTTAGGATAAGAAGATTTAATTCAATTTCAAACAAATAGACACTGCATATACCCTGGGAAAACCCTCCAACTTGAAGAAGAAAAACCCAACAACAATATATCTCTTATATATTGAATAATGAAGCCAAATTTGCTTTTACAATGAGGCCAAATACAAGGCCGAATGTAAGCATCACACTTGATGCAACCACAAGATAATATATAACTCCTTGCTGAAGTAAATGTCAATCTCTCTTTATGATAAACTCGGCCTGCTTCAAGACTTCGATCTGCACTTGATAAACTCACACTTGAATTGTATCGAACTATGAATGTGTATGAATGAATAATCTCCAGATGATCAACTCTAATATATACATGAGAGAGAGAGGGATCGCATCCTTTCAATACATCATGTCGGCCTTCTATTATGAATGGATGTTTCTCATGAAGGGTGGCGGATATCAAGGAGGAGTTGGCTCAATAAGAACCGATTAATAAACAATAATAAATATTAATTATTATCTCATGTGAAGTGCCTCTTCACCAATGGATGTCTTCAATAAAATAAATAGCTGATAAGGCGATATTTAATTTTATTGCTTGAAGTCGTGGCTAGAAGTTTATGACCGACGCTACCAACATCAACAACTTCTACTTTTCTACTAGACAAAGAAACCTTAACACAAGTACCACCTCATGAAATGCTGTCCAAAATATCACAAAAAGACACTTCAAAAGATAATTCCATCTACTTTCTTGGCATTGGTGGAATTTATACATTCTTTGTGTAATGTCCCCTTTTATGTGACCTTGGACTTTGATTATTTAATAAGGTCATTAATTTAATTATTTAATATTGTCCCTCAAAATTATTCATAAGGGTAATATTATTTAATTAATTTAATAAAGTTTATAAAGTGACTTGAATGGTTACTTAAGTAGTATTTTAATAAAGTCACTTTATTATTTCTCTAAGCTTAAAGTTTGAATTAAAAGTGTGGGAAATTGAATTAAGCTCTAGAAGCTTCCCCGGATGGCTATAAAAAAGGGGAAGTGAGTCCATTTGTGGATATGCTTGGTTGATATCTTTGTTATTTTGGTTGGAGGAGCTGGTTCTTCTTCTTCTAGGGTTTGTGAGGACGAAATCCCTTGTAGACAACATTCTCTACACTATTGGAAGACACAATTTGGAGGATTCTTGGTGATTTCACTTCATAAATCACTGTTGAGCTTCATTGCAGTTAGAGATTTGTAGTTTGAGCTTTATAGATACATTTCAGATTTGAAAGATCATCCTATTGAGCAGATTGGAGATCATTAGCAGCAGATTTGAGGAGCAATAGTGGCTGTCATGCTGGCTGTACCATTTTTCAGAGGTGGTTGTACATTCTGAGAGGAGTTTGGAGTATTTGAAGGGGCGGTTGGGGTTTGGGAAAGCGTGCCGCTTCTTGGGAGGTCACCTACGGCTGGAGAGCACTGTGTTGGCATCATTTCTTTCATTGGAGGTGTTATTTGCAGCTAGCATCCATTTTTAGAGGGTTTCAAGGCATATCTTACCTGTGAGTTCATGATTTGTAACTCCCAGATTTTTTGGGTATTGTTGTTTTAGATAATAGGGGATATTTTATAAACTGGGTTGTTGATATTTTGTGAAAATACTAAGTATCTAAGCTGATATAAAAATCTGGATTTTTCAACTGTGTATTCCCTATGTAATGTTCAGTTTTTGAGTTGAAAATATTATTGCAATATCTTCTATTTTGCTGCATTATATTGTTGTATCAAACATTGCAAATATATCACAAAACATTCATCAAAAAAAAAAAGAAAAAAAAAGGCAAAATAGGGCTGCATATTACACTTTGCCACAAATATCCTTTCGAGATTTTACATCTACTCATATAGAGCCTACAAGGTAGTGAAGGTCATGTGACAGCAAGTCAGACAGGATCTCTTTTTTCACCATGCTTTCTGATCAAGTTGAGCACGATGGATGGTTGTAGATGCTCCTAGTTATGGAAATTTCGTTGTCCATAATTGGATTTAATGGTGCTGAATTTTAGATTGATGCCATGATGAGATCTATGAAATGTACTGCACAAGATGACCAAAATATACTAGTGTATTTTCCATCATAATTTTTCTTTCATCCACACAATTTGCTATTTTGTGATTATTGTATGTGAACCTCCTAAAAAAACTTCTTCATTAAATCACACTACAAATCTTCACTTTTAATTTATCTGAAGCATCAATAAAATTTAGAAGCGTATTACTGCCCATTGAAGAGACAAAAGTTTTATAAATATTCTATTTGTTTCGTCCATCCATGAATTATGCATTATTGGTCAGCTCATCATTCACAAAATTATGTATTGCTCTTCAGTTAATTCATCCTTGTTAGATGTAGATTCATGATCATCATTCATCCAACATCAACCCTCTATAATTGTTGATAGTAGTAGGTTTGAAGCTCACACCAGAAGAACAATGGTGTTAAGATGGAGACTTTGGCACATCAAATTGATAGCTTGATTAGGATTGCTCATTAATGTTGGGCCTAATTCCAACTATTAGTATTTCCTTTCAAGTTAGGATTGAACACGAAGTTGTATAAGGGAAAAAGTGTGATTACAAACCTGGAGAAGAGCTGTTAGTCATAGAAGTAAGAATGTAAATCTGAGTTTGATTCACATCAGGCTATGTTTATGACTAAAAGACTTCTCCAATCTCTTCTCTAATTTGTTTCCTTCACTCTTGTTTCTCAAAATCGGTCCATTTTGTATGATTTCCATCATTACCTCTGGCTGAACTTGAAGACACAATATCATGTCTTTGCTTAGAAATCTTGCATGATAGTATTTTATTTGATTTATGCCTCTATGGACAAGTTTACACAGTTATTGCATATCATTTTCACTTTGTTCTGGATTCCTTGAATCGAGTTTATGTCAGATACCTTTTCTTGACACCTACGCACCATTTCAGACCTTTGTTAAAAATCTAGGGCAAGTGAAATGTTAAATCCTTGCCTTGCAAATCAAATTACAAAAGAGAAAGAGATGAGCATTTTTTTGGTTCAGAGGGTTCTTTTTCTAATGTTTTCATTTTGATCATATCTATGGTTATACCATAGGATGCTCCACCACAAGATGAATTTCCTAGGTTGGCTTTTGACTATTTTTCCAGCCCAGGTAGTGGAGAGAAAAGAAGAATTTGAAATTCAGATTGGGTGGGAGTCGTTACTTGATATGGTTGACTGCTGGTGTTTGGGAGATAAGCTGAATGATCTGCCATCGCCTGTCTTGTAGGCTTGTGTTGCCTATGACTTAGTATTTATTGTTGATTCTGCTTTGGATTACTTGTGATGTGGGATTTAAGAATTTAGTTATCATAGTTTTTATTAATTGTTGATACTTCACTTCAATTTCTATCACTTATAATCTAAGTCACAAGGTTCGAATTCAAATTTGAGTACAGCAACATTGAAATTCAGATGAAGTTCAACAAGGAAAAAAATCGAAAAATAAGAAATTTGGATTAAATTCACCTTAATTAATTTTTTTAAATATGAATAATATATCCACAAAATTTTATATATAAATAGTTTAAAATGACATTTTAATTTATCAAGTGATAATACTTAAAAACAAAACTATAAAAATAAAAATAAATTAATATTAAATTTAATTATAATAAATGTTTACTATTTTTAGATAACAATTTAATGTAAATAAAATAATATTTCAAATCCCAAGAAGGGAGGATGCCATTTAAGGAATGCATTCGTTGTGAAATCCTCGGCTGCGCATAGGTGTTTCAAAGTATTATTCTGTTGCGGGGTTTCTTACATCGCCTTATATCCACAAGGTCCACATTTTGCACCAGATCACTCTAGAATTACTGTGGGGAGTCGTGGCATCGCTAGCTAGAAATTGCAAAACTGATTTAAACGCAAGTGTTTCATAGGCCAACTCCAATACTTTCACGGGGCGAGCATTGATGTATTATGCAATTCTTGTGTGTTGTGGGTGTCGTGAGAATTAGCCCTGAGCTTGGTGGTGAAATCTCAGTATGGAGAATGCAGGTAGTGATGGATGGTTTAGATTGCTGCCTAGAATTGATGCCTTTGTGTCGGTCAAGTTCAGCGTTTGATTCAAACTTTTAAACTTTGCAAAAGTTCAAAAAAACACTGCGAAACCCTAAAAATCACTTTAACAAAACCCTAGAAAATGGGCACGTTTTTTCCGTATGAATTCCATGCGAATTTTAACGAACTTCAAGCAAACATTTCAGATTCAGAAAAATTCAAACTTCATACATGAAGTTCGCCGAACCGTGTGACACAAAGTTATAATGATGGATTTTCTTGTTTGTTAATTTGCTTTTTTTGATTATGGTTGATCTTTCTTAGACTGTGGGTCTGATGTGACATTTGCCTTTTTGAGGGTTTGATTCCATCCATCCTCTTCTTTTTGTGTGATTAGTGTTGCACTCTAATTCATTCACCAGTTTATGCACCTGTTTCAGTCTAATGATAAGAACTCGAAGTTGTTGTATTGGTGATGCAAACTGGATGGTTACAATGATGTCCAAAGGAAAGAGGTACCCTAAAGTTTGAACCTCTGAGTTCTGAAAACCTATATTCTGAATGTCTGAAATCTAAGGATCTATCAATGACAGTTGCACATGAAAGGTCAGCTGGAGGCTTTCTGCTCTCCCACAGTTGGATGATGAATCTGGGAGAGTCTCTGTTAGGATCAACATCAGCAAGTCGCAGAAACACCTTTAATGAGCACTCTCTAGCCATCATCATTAATATTTCCTTATCCTATAGTTTCTAATGCTTCCTCCATTTTCATTCTCTTAGCAGATTGCCACATCTGAATGTCAGCCATATTCCTAAAGCATTGTTGGCAGGAATGTCTACTAGTCTTACAGGTGTGGAGGACATGTGGAAGACATAATCAGGACATACTGTCATGGTACTATACAAAGATGAATAAGACATTATGGTGACATATTTCACGGGAATGATTAATTGCTGATTAATATGTTTTTGTTTTAATTTTGAGTTATCAATGGTGGTTGTGCAGTTGTTGCCAATTGACGAACTTTGTTTTGTTTCTTATGGGAGTACTATCTGATTCTCCACATATTGCATTGTACATGTATTTTGGAGATGGAGTACATCACAAATGTTTGTAATGAAGATAATCCCTTCTGTAGATATTGTGTCTCGTCTATGGTTATGTTATGACTATCTGAATGCTTTTGTATATAATTGTGTACATAGCTTATACTGCTTATTGTTCAGAGTATATTTCTTAATGATTTTCTATAATACAAAGGTTAGTTGCTTTCATATGAACCATGAAAACATGTTAATAACCTCCTTTGGTACTTGAAAATTGATATTAAATCATGATTTAGGAAACAAAGAAATCTATTATATGTTTATATTCTTAATAATTTTATTTCATGCTTGTTAGATTTTACAACTGAAAAAGGAAATCGATCATCCCAAAATAAAAAAGAAGAACGAGTGGGTCGTCTGAAAGATAGTGGTAAGTTCTGATATTGCTTTTCTCTAGTATATGTGTTTATTATGGTATTAAGTGCGACTTTTGAGGTTCAATTTTTCATGCAGTTTTATAGCCAGACAATTCATGGTATCTAATAATCTGACTAACCTATTTATTTTACAGGTTATAGACTTGCTATTTCGTGGGCTCTTTGTGCCACTTGTCTTCTTGGACATGCTTCCCATTTCCTTGGAACCATGACACCATCATGGATGCACATAATTCATTCTACAGGATTTCACATGGCATTGTCTTTGATTGCACTGGCTGGTCCAGGTCGCCAGCTTCTTGTTGATGGTTATAAGAGTTTGTGTAGAGGAGCCCCAAATATGAACACTTTAGTTGGTCTTGGAGCAGTATCTTCATTTATTATCAGTAGTATAGCAGCTTTGATTCCATCGTTGGTATACATTCTCATTTTTCTCTTAACAATTGTACATTTGATGGGAAACCTTCTGTAAAATGAATTGGTATCAAATCTTTTTCAAATCAATTCAATATTTGCAAGATAGCCGGAATATGTTTTGTTAAACATAAAAAGGAATGATCACCTAAGAGGATAAATTAATTCATTGATAGGTCTTGATGAGTGTATCGACTATGATCTAAGTGGTTTGGGTATGCAGTATGACATTTTTTCCCCTAGGTACGGGTTTGAGGCTTGGGCATATAGTATGGCATTATTCCTTCCCCTCGTGTATGGGTGCAGGTTTGCATATATATATATATAATTTTATTTATATTAAAATAATAATAACCGTGATACTCATAATTTCCAATAAACAAAATATTTAATACCTCATAATTTGCAAAAAATAATACTCATAAATTCATAATTTAGTGATTTGTCAAATGTCAATACACTGAAAATTACAATCAAAATTCAATAATCTTCATATTACTTTTCATTGAAAGCATCAAAGGCAATATTTGTTTCAATTTCATTTGAACCTCAAATGAGTTACAATGCCACTTCCACTAGCCATGTCATGTGTAGACGTTGCCTAATCTAAAGAGATTTCAACAAGTTGTGCAACAAGAATGTCTAAGTCAATACACTCAATAGTTAAATCCCAATTTCTCGTCACCCCTTCATTGTAATTAAGTTTCTTATGTGACAAGCGATGAAGTTGGAGTATAGGAAGACCAAAACCTTAGATTCTTTTGCACCCAATCAGCTATACTTAACTAAGTGGATAAAGGAGTATATGCTCCAATTCCTCTTAGTTGAAGAACTCACAACTTGTAGAAATGTTTAACTTTGGGCAAAATAATTTATATTCCATGAAGTCTCAAGATAAAGGAATGGGGAGATGTGGGGATACGTCTCAAGGATGGGAGAGCCAAGGGCCTAGATTTGGGAATGACAACTGGTGGGGATCTTGAGTGGAGGCCCCAATGGGCTTGAGGGGCAGTACTGTTGTACCCAAACCAAATTTTTTGTTTCACTAAGGCATTTTGCTAAATATAGTCTTAACCTTGTTAAAGTGTTGTCAGGAGATGGTTTTTGGTCCTTTCAAGTATGGAGCTTATGTCAGTCTGATACTGAGGAGTTTTGAGAAAAGTGAAAATCTGAAGGAAAATGTAATGTCCCCATTTTTAGCACTATACTTTCCAGTGATTGATAGCCTATCCCTAGTGTGCTGTCGGCTAGTCAGAGGTAGAATTAGGGTTTCAGGCTGCTTGGTGGTTTCTTTTGAAGATTCGATTGTTTGCATGTTGAAGTTTGGCTATTTGGATTCTGGATTCCTTTTGGGTTTTCAGAGAGCTTCGCAATGGTATGACATGCAACTGCGTTGGGCAACCTTTCTAGACTTACTATTTTTAGTAAGTTACGACGGCCACATCTTGGAGTTTGGGATTTTGGATCACAGATTCTTTCTGGGTTTTCAGAGAGCTTCACAATGGTTTAGTTTGCACATTGATCCAAGCAACTTGCTGAATTTACTATTTTTAGTAAATTCTATTTTTGGCAATGGTCCTGATTGGCCTTAGTACAGTTGGCTTTCCTCTTCAGGCAGTTAGGTGGAAATGTTGATTTTTGGCTTCATGATGCAATTTTTGGGTGAGAAGAGTTATTTTAAATTAATAATGTTATATTTTCACTTTATCCCCTTAGCCTAGCATCACAACTTCAAGTTGTTTTAAAAAAAAGGGGGAACTTGAGGGTTGGACGCCTCATGAGGAGTTATTTTTGATATTTCTAAAGTGAAAATGTCACCTTGGAAAATGGACGCCAATTTGGAGAGGAGCATTATTTTATTAAAAGAATTACTTCATTCTTGGAAAAGGGTGACTTGGAGAAGTAATGAAATTGCATTTGAATTTGGATTTCATTTGAAGGGGGAAATTGAAGTCAACTTGGAATTTGAATTTGGACACACTTTCTAGAGGCTTCTAGAAGATCATCACAAATCTATAAAAGGGAGTCACTTGTTCTTCATTTCTCATCCATGAACAAATTATATCGATATGCTGCCGAAATGGTGAGTGAATGCTTCGAGGGATGCATACCTCCTAGCTTGGGCTTGACTTCTTGCTTGAAAGATAGCAACTAGTTGAGATATTGCTGTTCTTATTCTCTGAGAGCAGATTGGAGCACATTGTAGTTGAGTTTCTTGCCTTTCAGTCAATTTTTGGAGTTGCTGGTCCATTGTAGCTGATTGAGGTTTTTATTCATAAGTCATTGAGTAAATTTTATATGGTTCTGGGTAGTTTACTAATCCATTTCTCAGCTAGGGGTGACCCTTGTTGCAGGTTTATAGATTTTATTTTGGAGTCCTTGATTTTATCTAGTAAAAATTGCGCCTTTTGAGGCCGTACCATTATGTTTTTCCTGGCAAATGTTTAGAAAATAAAATTACAAGTTTTTAGAGTCATTTCTTGATTAGAATCTGGTTGCCATCTTCATAGTGTTCATTTGCATCAGATTTCATGTCATTTGGACAAGTCTAGAGAGAGTTATGAGCATTTTAGTGAGCTACAGTGTTGCTGGTTATGCATTTTCAGTCATTGTTCAGTCATATTAGATTGTAATATTTTGTCTTTGGGGTTGAATTTGAGTATTGGAGTCATGTTGTGCATTGGGGAGACATTATATAATATTGCAGCATTGATAAACTTCTAATTCAGTGTTCTTGGCAGACAACTCTTCTCATTGTAAGGTGTTACAATAGTACTGTTCAGCCATTTCTATTTCTTGCTAAGTTACATTGTATTCCCATGGTTGTGGAAGAGACTGGCCCTCACTCAGTCTTCTTTGTAATGCATTAGATCCTCATCATCATATGATAGCGCCTAGCTCACCTCGAGCTTGGAGTGCACATGCTTGATGAATGAGTTACTTTCAACACTGCATTTTCATCAATAGAATCTCCACCATATGATAGTGCCATCCCCATCTTGGGTTTGGAGTGCACATGCTTGGTGTCGAGTTTACTTTCCAGCATTGCATTTCTTTTCATAGTACCTCCGCCATATGCTAACACCATTCCCACTTTGGGTTGGAGAGCACATTCTTGGCGTTGAGCTTCTTTCAGCATTGTAATACTTTCAAGTTGCTACTGACGACCCTCTTGCCATATGACAACATCATTCTCATCTTGAGATTGAGTGCGCATTTTTGGCAAAGAGTTACTTTCCGATTGTTGGTTTTGGTCTAAGCTAACCTTAACGGGTGCTTCTTGTGCTGGTGTGTTCATTCAAAAATTGAAAAAAATTGGCCGGCACATTACAGAAAATCCTCAAATTTTCCTAACTTTAGAGAGGGGAGCACCTTTTGAAAAAGGCGCCCTATCTTTTAGGGTCTCAGATCTTGTTTTTAAGGTTTGTCGCTTCGAGGAACATTTTTCTGGGATCTCACCAGCTTCGCAATGAGCTATCAAGCTTGTCAGCCATATGTGTTTAGCTCAAGTTACGGGAGAAACAGTGGAAAATGAGAGAAACAAGAAATAGCTAACACTGTACGCAAAAGCGCGCCTCTAAGCATGGCACACCCATCTTTTTGGGGCTTCAAATGAAGGATTTAGATCAAATGACACCTTTGAGGTTTGTTTCTCACTCTGTTGAGCTTCGCGTTGCACCTTGTTGCATGTCAATCAGAGTTGCTAAAGAGCCGGGGCGGAGAAGCTAGCGCGAGGTTAAATCTTGATTTTGAGGTTACTTCTGAAAGCAAAAGAGCACTTTTTCAAGAAGGCGCTTGAGATTTTAAGGCCTTTAATGCCTTCTGTTTGGTGATTTTAGATTTTCAGTTTTTTTCAGAGGAAGAATATTCCATACTTTGTTTTCAATTTGCATGCAGGTTACATCAAATTCAAGTCAGAGATGGGCGAATTCTATAGAAGCAGAACAAATAAAACCTTCTTTCTTCTGTCTTATTTCTTCTATTTCTCATCTTAGGTACTTTCTACGCATGTCAAAGAAAATCAACAAATTTTCAGAGTTTGATCATCTGGGTTCACATACTTCAGCATTAGAATTAAAACCCATGTCTTAGATTTTCCCGAGAAAATTGCCCCGTAGCTTTTATTCTAAAGCTCTGTGCTTTTTTCCGAGAATCTCTTTGCATGTGGGTTTGAAACACATCTTTTTGAAAATCGAGCTATTTAGGTTGCCTTAGTTTTCCATTCTGCATAAAACCCATGTTCCAAATTTTCTCAAGAAAAATTGCCCCGAGCAAGTTCTAGAACTAATACTTTTCTCGACTGAAAAACCTCCGCATGCCTTGCTAAAACTCAATTTTTCGAATTTTTATTGATCTGGGTTGTCTTAGAATTTGATTCTGCACAAAACCCACGTTTCAGAAAAATTCCAATTTTTTTTCCCTAAGCTATTTTTAGCCTTGTCCAGAGATTTTTAGCCTTTTCGGAAAGTTGTCCGAATATACTCAACTTCACAGTCAAAAGTCCTCATTTTCAAAATGCAGTTCAATCTCATAGATTATAAAACCAAATCGGTCCTTATGCATGATTTTGTTAAGACTTCAGACACAGACTTAGGTCATGTCTATTTGGTAGTTAACCTGAGCAGTTTGGAGGGCGTTAGCAGCAATACATTGAAGAATCTTGAACGTTCCGGGTTGCTGGCAGTAGTATCTATTCTCGTCACCGCTTTCAATCTCAAGTTTGTTCTTGCTTGCATCAAGCATTACGACTCGTGTTCACGACAAATCAGATCAGCCGATGGGAGAGTCATCTGCAGTCTTAAGCCAAAGGATGTAGAGAAATGCTTTGCTATTCCTCCTCGTTCAGATAATTTCACTGTGATTATTGAGGCCTATGAGAAGATATGGGATGGAGATCAAGAACGTTCACAGAGAAAGGTTGCTTAGAGATGGTTGAAGATTCAGAAGACTAACATGTCTAAAAAGGTTGGTCATGGTGAATTCAAGGACAAGGTTGCTGTTTTGATAACTCTACTCAATCGAGTTACAGGTCAGGAAGATGCTAGTACTTTCCGACCATGGATGTTTTACATCATTTCCAGGATCCTTGATGGCACAAAACATTTTGACTGGGTCATGTTGATCAGCGATTGCCTACATCAGCAGATTATTGGATTTCTCATGTTTCATGAGTTTCACATGGCGTCTTACTTGGTCTACTTAGTTGCATCTCAAGGTAGTTATAGACACCTAAAAACTAACGGGACTCTTGGTGTTTTGTGTGTTCACGAGTACTACTCTCAGTTTGAATTTTCTAAAGCTAAATAGGATTTCCGAGTAGTGAATAATCACTTTTCCATGAAGACAGTCAGAGATCTTGACAATGAAATGCACATCTGGATTTCTGCGGAGGAAAAATCAGCGATGGAGACTAAGGCAGATTGGTTTATCCAATTCCCTAATTTTACATACATCCGGGTTTATGGATACGTTGGAGAGCCTCTAATGTTACCAAGGTACCCTTCAGACAAGATCCTTTTCATGGAATTTCTCAGACAAGTTCAACACGTTCACTCCTTTCTTCGCAGTCGTCACAAGTCTGCAGTTTCCTTTCCATTTGGATTGGGTATTTTCACATGCAGAACTGCGGAAAATGCCAAGTATATGTCAACCGAGATGGAGAAATTCAAACTCAAGTCTCATACTAAGAGGCGTTCCTATGATCCTTTGGGTCAATATGTAGCCAGGTTGGAGCGAGGGATTGCACATACTTGAAGATTTCTAGGCTAATTGCAAGGATGAATTCGAGGTTCATCGTTGTCACTATTGTAGACTCACTATTACTCAGCTCTTTGATTACCTATTAGAGGATGTTGACGATCTATCAGATGATGATGGAGAGGTTCTACTCAATTTATATGTCAAGGATCAAGTTGCTCGGTAGCCACTTCACTCACCAGATTGGTATGCTAAGGAGAATACTTCTATTGAAGATGTGTCTAGATCAGTTATCAAGACCAGTAGGCAGTTCTTGGAGAGTAAACGAAGGCGAAAGTCAGTTCATGTTACAGAGCCGCCAGTGGGTTTTTCTTCATTGCCTTCTACTTCGAGGTCAAGGCCTCGGGTCAAGGTTATCCTGACACCACCTGAAGGGGTTAGGCTTAGTGGAAACACGAGAGGGAGGACTATTGGTAAAAGGAAGCAAAAGCAAGTAGAGAATGCGCTTGAGATCCCAGTGGAGATAGTCATTCAGGCTGAGGCATGTATTTTGCCTCCTAATTCACCGCATGTGCATCTTATTGATATATATTCAGAGCCTGAGATACCAGTTCGAGTAGAATCAGAGACAACCAACCCACCATAGGTTGATACATCAGGGACACTCTCTCCTCGAATTGATAATATTGTTCAGTCTTGTTGGCTCGAGAGAACTTTGGGAAGACAGAGGCAATAACCTTCATATAACCTTGATTTATCTGATTTCGGTGAACCTTATCAGAAAAGGTTGAACAAGAAAATTGAGAAGCAGGTGCATATTGAGAAGATTCCAGAGTTAGAGATTGTTATAGATGTTGCTACTCCTCTAGAGGGTAAGAGCCTAGATGAGGTTGAAGTCGGTGATTTTACTTTCACCAAGGCAAATCTTGGCAGAACCACTCAAGAAACAGACGTGAGACTTCCTAAGATTGTCACCAATAATCTTGAAGAGCGCATCACGAAGGACAGAGAAGATAAAGCACTGCTTAAAGCCGAGAACAGTCAACTTCGACAATATATCTCTGATCTTGTTCATGGAAATCCAAGTAGAGCGCCTGTTCTTCCACATAATACACCTGCAGAACAACGAAAGTTGGATCAGTTAGTCAGTCATGGCAGACTTCTGGACAACTGGATTGAAAGCTTCATTGTTACAGGTCGGCATCTTCTTATGGATTTATATTAGTTGAGGAGTGATGCACATAAACTTCGTCAAGGGATCCAACTGCTCGAGATTTCAGTTGCAGAGAGTATAGCCAAGAATCAAATTCTTATATCTCAGTTGTCTGTTGCATATGATGCTTTGGAGATTGATGAAGATAGAGAGAAGGTTTTCACTTGGAAAGAGCAACACCTTTTCAAAATGGAGACATGTGAAAGGATCTCTACCAAGTTATATTCACTAAAAGATAACATTGTCGAAGCTCTTGCACTTGTTAGTGGCTTTGTTGTTTAGATCCCGTGTCATTACCTTCTTGAGGATGGCACGTATATTGGACTGAATGTAGTGCAAGCTGAGTTTGTAAAGCTGATTCGTGATAATCTTGAAGGAGATCCTGTGGCGTCTAAACTGGAGAACATTTCAGTGATTTCAACTAGTTTCAAGAAGGCGGATGAGGATGTCAGAGAATGCATGCATACGATCAAGGAGGGTGACAAGGAATTGAAGAAGCAGATTATTGTTTTGGACAGCGTCAAAGTGCCAGAGGATAGAGTGATTAATGAATTCTTGGTCGAGGTGTTGGACCGAGATGACTTGGAGTGATCTGCCAGTTGGGATCTGCAGTTAGTTTCAAGGTTAGAGTTAGGAGCAACAGTTAACTTGACTTTCAATCTTGAGTTTACTTGTTGATTTCATACATGCATATCTCTTCCTTGGAATTATCTTCGCAGGAGTTAGGTTTAGGGTTTTCAGTTAACTGAGGGTAGTGTTCCAGTTAACTTTGCTTTCAATAAGGGCGTGCATGCTTGCACATTGTCCATTTAAATTAGATGTACCGGTTAACTGATGGTAACTTTCCAGTTAACTGTATAGTTTGCTTTGTTAGGGTTTAGCAATAAAATCTTGCATGCATGCAAGACTGTAGTTGACTCAAGGTGATTTTAGGGTTCCATACACCTTTTGATGTGTATAAATAAGAGCTTTTGCTCATTTGTACATAACTTTTGCACGAGAGAGAAATATATACTGTGCCTACCTTGCCTTCAATATTGCTCGTTTTGTATTTGTTCATGAGTATTTACTATTATGATGAATTGTTATGCCACTTCGGTTTCATGCAATTATGATGGTGAATTTTTGCCTTAGTTAGATATAGTGGCTAGTTTGATCGTAGATTGTATGAGTGTCTCGCCTATGCAATTTATTGTCCTAGTTGGCTATCTTTCATGTTTTGTGTTCAATAAACTTGTTCAGATTGAGCTGATAGATGTGCTACCTTGCCTTCAAGTTGAGAATCTGTACTTGTTTATCATATGATGTGTGTGAATAATAAGCCTATTCAGACAAGCAGATAGTCGTGCCACCTTGCCTTCACGTTGTGAGTCTCTAGCCGGTTTATCGTCAAATAATCATTCCCTCTCCGTTTCCTCATGCTCTGAATTCTTGAGGGGATTGGATAGTTTAAGTTACTTAGTTTTGTGTGTTGTAGTTAAGTCTTGCGAAACTAGAAAATACTTAGCTGCAACGTATAGAGTTTTCATGAAAGCCTTGTACCTCTTACAGCTGAGACAAAAAAGATAGGATATAGTTTAGTTTATTTCCCTTTTTCAATCACCTTTGTCAAGCACAACGAGGGAGCTTCCCCTCCTAATTTGAAGAGCACTCATTGTGTAGTGTGCATAGCTGCCCGTACAAACTTGCACTCCAGAGGTGTTAGTTGTTACGCCAACAAGGACCATACTCACAATCTTATCTCTTAAGGGTGAAATTAGGTATTTGATAGTTTTTTGTTTCAAATTTTTCTTTTCTTTTGGGCAGCCCTTGGCTCCACTTAGGTTCACCTAGGGTCCGCTTCAGGCATCTCAAGGCATACCTTGAGTGTACTTCAAGCCATCTAGTCCTAGATTCAGCCCCAAACTAGACCTATATGGGTACGGGGGATTTGCTGAACCACACAACATAGTATATGATATTACTGTAATGTCCCCTTTTTCGGGATCAGTATCTTTGTAGTGGTTAGCCTACTTGAGGGTAATCAGTGGCTACTCAACATGCTTTTTGATGTTCGTTTCAGTATTCTTCTGCTCAGTGACTCAGTGTTTGGTGATGGGGCCTTCTGGAGGTCATCTTGGTCATTTTCTCCCACACTATTTTTAGTAAGTCACTTGGTCATATTGCTTATACTTACTATTTATAGTAAGTCATACTTGGATCAGTCGTCATCATGCCTACATCCGGAAAATGTGATTGGATCACTCTCTTGAGCTGGTGTTGGTTTATTATTGGGAATTAATGATTTAATTCTATTATTAAAGTTAATTTGACTTTAATAATGTTATTATTTAATAACTTTATTATAATGCGTTATAAGGGGTTTAATGACAATTAATAAAGTATTATATTTAAATGATGCTTTATTAATTATTATCTTAAAAAGCCAAATGTATTAAAAGCATCAAAAGCAATTATTATATTTAATGATTATTTGGCCAAGTGGGGGCGTTGGGATTTGGAGAGAGATTAAAAAGCAAAAAGTATTTGCTTTTTGATTATTATTGATCATCTTCACTGAAATTGGTGCATTTGAAGAAACTGAGCAAGGGTTTGTTGGTTTTGGAGATTGAATATTTTCTGAGGATGAAATCCCTCGAAAAGAATAGTGTCTACAGGTGTGAAAGATCACCAAAGGGCATTCAAAGAGATAATCTCATTCAAAGGTTATTGCTAGGGCTTCATTGGATTTAGGAGATCACCATTTGTAGCAATTACAAAAAATTTCAGATATTAACTTGTTGAATATTGTTGTTGCTGTTCTCTCATAAGCTGGCACGTAAGATTTAAGGGCAGATTGAACACCTTTTGTTGGCACGTGTGAACCCTTTAATGTAGGCCATTCCATTCATAGCAGGCCATACATCTCGATGCTAGGCGTGTGAGTTTCTAGAGCAGAACACCTAAGTTTAAGGATTGCAAACGGATGCAATGGAGGCGTCTAGGGGTTAGGAAAGGATCTGTAACTGTTCCTTGGCGTGACTATCAGATACAAAGGTGTGGCATTGCATTATGCTGGTTTCCAACTTGCTGGTTAAATCACTTTCAGACCTGCATTTAATGCTGTTGGTTTTCTGGGTATGAATCTTATGTAATTTTCGAGCATTAATAAAAATCTGAGTTGATAGATTAATATATTTGCTTGAGTTTGTCAATTCTGCAATTATTTTATTTTTCTTGCATTGCCTGGCAAAAAACCCCAATTAAATTAGAAAAAAACATTTTAAGCAATGAAACTTCAGAGGGGGTTATTATAGTGGTATTAGAGCACATAATTTCCTGCCAACCTTTGCAGTTGATTCATGAGTGAGAAAGAACAGGTATATAACAGAGGTACAAGACAGTGGAAACCCTCACAGCTGCTAGAAGGTCAAACTATTACAGGGGCATTGGGTATTCATAGTTCACTAGGTGATAGTGAGAATTTTACAAGTGCCATGGCAGATAGAGACAAGGGAAAATCTGGTTCACTTAGTCCTGATTCCAGAGCAAAGCACAAATTTGACACCATGATGGACATGATGGTGAAACTTCTGCATAAAATGAACCAAAATACTCTCCTTGATCATACAGTGTGTCCTGAAGAGACCAGTTGCTCCAATGCACAACTTGATGACATGTAGAGGACTACAACTTACCCCACGTCTAGACCCTTGCAACCCACTTTTACACACAGGGTTGAGGCACATGTTTACCAGGATCAACCTCCTGAGCAACAATTATCCATGGTTGATGAGGTCAGGGCCAGCCATGAAAAGTATATCACACTTCCTCTTGATATTAGGAATATGCTCACTTTTGACCAGCTCCTAAGCCAAAGGAGACAGAGGGCAATTGCAGTTGGCAGATTGGAGGCCAGAGCACTACAAGCAACAAGAGACTTCCAGTAGGTTGTGGGTAAGATAACCTTGGAGCCTTATGATGGTAGTGACAGGTTTTCAGCACGTGCTTGGGTCTAGAAATTGGATAACTACCTCTCCTTGAGGCCCGTGCCTGAGGAAGAGGCAATCAAATTTGCCACTCTTCATTTGGATGGTTTGGCAATTGAGTGGTGGTATCATGGATTGATCATACTTAGGCATAGGTCAATTACCACCTATGATGAGTTTACTAATAAACTCATCGATCGGTTTGACAAGAGGTATACTTCAGTGAGCTGGCACAGCTGAAGCAACTTGGGTTATTGGAGTCTTATATCTTCGATTTTCAGAGGCTCTTCGTAATGGTTCCCGACATAACTAATAGGAGACTTGTGGTTCTCTTTAGTGAGGGTCTTATGGAGCCCTTACGTGGGTGGATTAAAGCCTTTGATCCTCCCTCATTATAGGATGCAATGAAAAAGGCATGAAACATGGAGCTTGCTGCTCCAAAAAGGAAGTTTTCACCTAAAACAATCGCCTCTCCAAAGGAAGAAATTCATCATAAAGTTGCAGACCAGCAGAAGAAACCATCACAAATTATGCAGACCAACTTAATGATGACACCATAAAGACTTGAGGAAGCAAAAATTATGCTTCAAATGCAAAGGGGCTTGGGAACTGGGTCATAAGTGTCCTATGTAGGGTCATGCAAATCAGATGGAATACTTTTATGCTGGTGAAACCAATTCTGAAATTTCAAAACAACAATCTGATCCGGAGGACAATGAGATGGGTAGAGCATCCAATGAGTCAGAAGTAGACTTGGCAAAAGCATCCCCTACAACACAACTCTCTAGCATTCATTTAGAATTAGAGGAGTCTTGAGTGGGCAGCCTATGATCACATTTCTTGATATAGGAGCCACTCATAACTTCATTGATGAGGGGCTAGTTGCTAAACGTGGACTTCAGACAGAGGAATTTGAGGGATTCAAAGTGAGAGTTGTAGATGGTTTCACTCTCATGTGTAAGAAGAGGATCCTTAATCTGACCTTGCAGCTGAATGATTGTGAGTTCCAAGCTGATTACTATGTTGTCAGTATTGGTGAGATGGATGTTTTCTTAGACATGAAGTGGCTTCATGCAATCAGAGAGTTTTCCCTCAAATTGCGTACAATGGAAATGAAATTAGTTGTTGATGGTATGAAATATGTGTTGAGGGGAATGTTTGAAGGTAGTCTACGTGTTATCTCCCTCAGTGGAAAGGAGAGTAAAGGGAAAAGAGATTGAATAGGTGGAGGAGCAAGATCACTTTCAAGAGGAGTATGATCTTGTCCATTGCCCCAAAAAATCAGAAAGCGGAGATTTACATCAACAAGAGGATAGTTTTCAATTTGTTAATAATCCTTTGTCTGGGGTTGATGCTGATGTGTCCTATGATAATCCACTCTTCGAGTTGGATGATGGTGCTCTTTTTGATCCTTGTATGGAGTTTGGCGATAATTGCAGGACTTGGAATCCTAGTATTGGATCAGGACTTCCGACTTGGCTTACTGATGCATTCCACAATGTGCACATTGTGCGGTGTGCATATAGTTTTACTTTCAACCCACTCACTTTTGATTTGACTATGATGTAAAAGACACACAAGTGTGAGATGGATGGTTGCTATGAGGTGTTTCCTTCTATCGAAGGAGGGGACAAATCTTATAGGTATTATGAGCTACTTCTTTAGGATAATCATGCTAATGGGATACATGATATAGGAGTAGATTTTGAGCGGTTTGGCATTCCTGGTGTAGTTAGAATGGTGCATCAGGAGCCATCAGAAGTCAGGAATGACAAAGTCCAAATGTGTCCATGGGATCCAGGTGGAGTGTACCCATGGAGGGTTATGGTACATGGAGATTATTACAGTGTGTTGCTTCACCATCTTCAGCTTGGTGAAGATTATATCGGAGTCACGCAACGGACGTCGGCAAGTGTTGAGTATGGCAGGCTTCTAGTTGGGTTGTGGACTTTAAGATGTACTATGCTTAGTAGTTTTCTTCTACTTTAGACAGTGATTGACAGGGCTGTTGAGTTTAGCCAGTGGAGTTTTGGTAGAGCATTTAGATTGGTTTGGGATCTTGGCGTTCAGGGGACGAGCCTGGTTGTTCAGGTGAGGATTGCTTAGGGAGGGCGAACTATGATGTCCCCTTTTTCGGGATTAGTATCTTTGTAGTGGTTAGCCTACTATTTGGTGCTCAATGACTCAGTGTTTTGTTGGTGGGGCCTTTTGGAGGTCATCTTGGTCGTTTTCTCCCACACTTGCTATTATTAGTAAGTCACTTGGTCATTGTTGGCATAACAATTAGCACCTCTAGAGTCCGAGTTGGTACGGACAACTACGCATAGTGTGTAATGATTGCTCTTCAAATTAGGAGGGGAAGCTCCCTCTTTATACTGATTTGCGTGAAAAAGTAAAGTAATCTAACTTCTATCTTTTTGTCTTAGCTAGAAGAGGCACAAGGTTAAGAAAACCAAGAACGTTGCAACTAAGGATTTTCTAGTTTCGCAGATCACTAACTACAACTAACCCAAAAGTTTTAATCTATCCAATTCTCCTCAAGAAAACAGAGCATGAGGAGAAAGGACCAAGAATGGGTTTGACGATAATCTTTAAGTTAGGATTTCCAAGGAGATGACAATACCTATCCGAGGCATAGGCTGAAAGAAAGATTATTAGCACAATATTAAATGACAGTCTTCACTTCTAAATTCCCGAGGAGGTGACAACACCTATCCGAGGTGTAGATATGAAACAAAGATTGTTAAACATAACATAAGAAAGCCAACTAGGACAACAAATTGCATTGGCGAAACACGCATACAATAAACGATCAAACTAGCCACTCCATTTAACTAAGGTGAACAAGTACCATAATAATAACATTTAGGTAAGGCTGCATAGCTATTTATTATCATAATAAAAGTTCGTTGAACATATACAAAATAGCAATACTACAGGTAAGGTTGCTCAACATGTATGCTATCACGTGCAAAAGTTCCTAATTACAATGTGAACAAATATTGAATAGCGATACTACAAGTAAGGTTGCACATGTATGCTATTGCGAGTAAAAATTAATTCCAAATGAGCAAAGAGCTCTTATCTATAGATATCCAAGGTGTAGGGAACCCTAAAATCACCTTGAGACAACTATAGTCTTGCAAGCATGCAAGATTTTATTGCTAAACCCTAAATAAAGGGAACTATACAGTTAACTGGAAAGCTACCATTAGTTAACTGAAACAGGACTCAACTGAACTGGACATGTGCAACATGCAAGTCCTTATTGAAATAAAAATAACTAATCCTAACTGAAAGTCTAAACTCCTGCGAAGATATCTCCAAAGATGAGATGTGTGTGCATAAAATCAACAATTAGAAGTCAAGACTGAACGTCGAGTTAATTGCTGCTCCTGATTCTATCCTTGAAAATAACTGCAGGCTCCAACTGATGGATTACTCCAGGTCATCACGGTCTAACACCTCATCCAGGAACTGGTCAATTGTCTCATCCTCTGGTACTTTGACGCTGTCCATGATGATAACCTGCTTGTTCAAGTCTTTGTCACCATCTCTGATCATCCTCATGCATTCTCTGACCTCTTCTGTTGCCTTTTTGAAACTAGTTGTCATCACTGAGACGTGATCCAACTTGGACACGACAGGATCTCCCTCGAGATTATCACAAACCAGCCCTTCAAACTCAGCTTGTACTACATCAAGTTCAATGTATGTACTGTCTTCAAGAAGACAATGACACGAGATCTGAGTGACAAAGCCGCTGATGAGTTTGAGGGCTCCAGTAATATCCTCCTTGAGTGCATCCAACCTGGTAGAGATTCTCTCGTACATTTCCATCTTGAAGAGGTGTTGTTCTCTCCAAGCGAAAATCTTCCTTTTCTCCTCTTCTACTACCATGGCGTCATATGCAACCGCTAATTGAGATATGAGAATTCGGTCTTTCACCATGCCTTTTGCCACAGTGATCTCCAGCTGTTGGATCCCCTGATGAAGTCCATGCGCATCGCTTCTCAACTGATATAACTCTACAAGAAGATGCCGACTTGTAACAATGAAGTTGTCAACCCAGTTGTCCAAAAGTTTGCCATGATTGACTAACTGATCCAACTTCTGTTGTTCTGTAGGTGTGCTTTGTGGAAGAACGGGTGCTCTATTCGGGTTTCCATGAATGAGATAAAAAATATACTGCCGGAGCTGCCTGATTTCAGCCTTAAGAAGCACTTTATCTTCTCTGTCCTTCATGACACACTCTTCAAGATTATTTGTGACAATATTGAGAAGGCTCACGTCCGTTTGCCGAGTGCTCTTGCCAAGATTTGCCTTGACGAAGGTGAAATCACCAACCTCAACTTAATCCAGGCTCTTACCCTCTGGTGGCATAGCAACTTCTATGATGATCTTTGCCTCAGGAGTTTTTTCAATGTGCACCTGCTTCTTGATTTTCTTGTTCGACCTTCCCTGATAAGGGTCGCCAAAATTAGACAAATCGAGTTGATATGAAGGCTCTCACCTTTGTCTTCCCAAAGGTTTCTTGAGCCAACATGAATGAGCAATATTATCAACTTGAGGAGAGACTGCTGCTGCTGTATCAACCTGCGGTGGATCAACTATCTCTGATGCTCCTCAAACTGGTGGTTTTGGCTCTAAATCTATATGAATAGGAGGCGACTGTGGTGAAAAAGGTGAACTAGGTGGTGAAAGATGTGGCTCAGCCTGTATAACTGTCTCTACTGGAACTTCAGGCACCCTTTCAACCTGTTTCTGTTTCCGTTTGCCAATACTTCTCCCCTTTGTGTTTCCACTGACTCTAACACCTTCAGGCGGCTTCAAGATAACCTTAACTGGAGGTAGAGGGTAATGAAGAAAATCCTACTGGCGGCTCCGTGACTGGAACTATCTTGCGCCTTCTCTTACTCTCCAAGAAATGCATGCTGGTTTTGGTAACTGACTTTGACACGTCCTCAATGGAAGTAATCTCCCTGGCGTACCAATCTGGTTGCCGAAGTGGCTAGCGAGCAACTTGATCTTTGACGTATGAACTAAGCAGAACCTCTCCGTCATCATTTGACAAACCCTCAACGTCCTCTGATAAGAAATCAGTGATTTGAGCAATAGTAAGTCTGCAGTAGTGACGTCGATGAACTTCAAATTCATCGTCACAATTAGCCCAAAAATCCTCAAGTTCTGGCTTGTGTGCAATACTTCGCTCCAACTTGGTTGCATAATGACCCAATGGATCATAGGAATGCCTCTCGATATGATACTTGAGGTTGAATTTCTCAAGCTTGGTTGTCATAAACTTGCAATCAGCGGTAGTCCTGCATGTGAAAATACCCCATCCGAAAGGAAAGGTAAATGCTGTCTTATGGCGACTGCGAAGAAAAGATTGAACATGTTGAGCTTGTCTGAGAAACTCCATAAAAAGGACCTTGTCTGACAGGTACCTCGGTTGCATCAGAGGTTCTCCGGTGTAACCATACACTTGGATATATGTGAAAGTGGGAAATTGAATGAACCAATCCGCCCAACTCTCCATCACTGATTTTTCCTTTGGTGAAATCCTAATGTGCATTTCATTGTCGAGATCTCTGATTGTCTTCATGAAAAAGTGATCATTCACCGCCTTGAAATCTTGTTCAGTGTTTGAGAACTCCAATTGAGAGTAATATTCGTGAACATGCTGAACGCCAAGAGTCCCATTGGTCTTCAAGTGTCTAAAACTGCCTTGAAATGCAATCAAGTAGACTTAGAACATCCACGGTTGGAAAATATTAGCTTCCTCCTGACCTATAACTCGATTGAGTAGAGTTATCAAAATTGCAACTTCATCCTTGAACTTGCCGCGACCAACCTTCTTTGGCATGTTGGTCTTCTGTATTTTCAACCATCTTTGAGCAACTTTCCTCTGTGATTTGTCTTGGTCTTCATACCATATCTTCTCACAAGTCTCAATTACTACAGTGAAATTGTTTGAACGAGGAGGAATAGCAAAGCACTTTTCCACGTCCCTCGGTTTAAGGCTACAAATGACTCTCCCATCAGCTGATCTGATTTGTCGTGTAGATGAGTTGTAGTGCTTGATGCAAGCAAGAACAAACTCATGATTGAAAGCTGTGATAGGAATAGACGCTGCTGCCAACAACCCAAAACGCTCAAGATTCTTCAATGTATTGCTGTTATCGCCTTCCAACGTGTTTAGATTGACCACTGGATAGACATGACCCAAGTCTGTGTTCGAGGTTTTCAAAAAGTCGTGCATCAAGACTGATTTGGTCTTATAATGTATGGGTTTGAATTGCATTTTGAAAATCTGGATTTTTGACTGTAAAGTCGGGTATGTTCGGACGACTTTCAGAAAAAGTTGGAAACAATTCTAGACGAGGCTAAAAATACCAGTTGCGGGAAAATTTTTTGGAATTTTTTTGAAACGTGGATTTTGTAGAGAATTGAATTCTAAGCAAACCCAAATCGTTAGAAATTCGAAAATATGAGTTTTAGCAAGGCATGCAAAGGCTTTTCAGTCGAGAAAAAGCAAGGGTTCTAGAGCTTCTTGGGGCAATTTTTCCCGAGAAAATATGGAACATGGGTTTTGTAGGCAATGGAATTCTAAGGCAACCTAGATGATTCAGTTTTGGAAAATATGTGTTTTTGACCCACATGCAAAGGAATCTTTGGAAAAAAGCATAGTGCTTCTAGAATAAAAGCAGTGGGGCAATTTTCTCGAAAAATTCTAAGACATGGGTTTTACTGATGTCACTGAAATATGTGAACCTAGATGATTGAGTAGAGTTATCAAAATTGCAACTTCATCCTTGAACTTGCCGCGACCAACCTTCTTTGGCATGTTGGTCTTCTGTATTTTCAACCATCTTTGAGCAACTTTCCTCTGTGATTTGTCTTGGTCTTCATACCATATCTTCTCACAAGTCTCAATAACTACAGTGAATTTGTTTGAACGAGGAGGAATAGCAAAGCACTTTTCCACGTCCCTCGGCTTAAGGCTACAAATGACTCTCCCATCAGCTGATCTGATTTGTCGTGTAGATGAGTTGTAGTGCTTGATGCAAGCAAGAACAAACTCATGATCGAAAGTTGTGATAGGAATAGACGCTGCTGCCAGCAACCCAAAACGCTCAAGATTCTTCAATGTATTGCTGTTATCGCCTTCCAACGTGTTTAGATTGACCACTGGATAGACATGACCCAAGTCTGTGTCCGAGGTTTTCAAAAAGTCGTGCATCAAGACTGATTTGGTCTTATAATGTATGGGTTTGAATTGCATTTTGAAAATCTGGATTTTTGACTGTAAAGTCGGGTATGTTCGGACGACTTTCAGAAAAAGTTGGAAACAATTCTAGACGAGGCTAAAAATACCAGTTGCGGGAAAATTTTTTGGAATTTTTTTGAAACGTGGATTTTGTAGAGAATTGAATTCTAAGCAAACCCAAATCGTTAGAAATTCGAAAATATGAGTTTTAGCAAGGCATGCAAAGGCTTTTCAGTCGAGAAAAAGCAAGGGTTCTAGAGCTTCTTGGGGCAATTTTTCCTGAGAAAATGTGGAACATGGGTTTTGTAGGCAATGGAATTCTAAGGCAACCTAGATGATTCAGTTTTGGAAAATATGTGTTTTTGACCCACATGCAAAGGAATCTTTGGAAAAAAGCATAGTGCTTCTAGAATAAAAGCAGTGGGGCAATTTTCTCGAAAAATTCTAAGACATGGGTTTTACTGATGTCACTGAAATATGTGAACCTAGATGATTAGATTTTGAAAATTTCACCGTTTTCTTTGACATGTGAGAGAAAACCTAAGACAAGAATAGAAGAATTTTAGACAGAAGATAGAAGTTTGTTTATTCTGCCTCAAAAAGTTGCCTATACTTGAACTGGATTTGATAACGTTTGCATTCATTGAAAAATTGAAGTCTTGAAAATTAATCTTCTAAACAATCTGGACTTGGCACCGCGAAGAACACTGAAAAATATTACTCGAAGCACCTTCAAATCTTCATTTGCTCAAGAAAATCGTGTTTTCTTGTACCTGTGATGAGCATAATGGCGCCAATAATGACTTCTTGTACCCCAAAATTAAAATTTTTGTTACACTTAGACATTTTGAAGAAATGAGTAAAAGTCTTGTTAAATTAGTCAAAAAGGTCAAAATTTGGGTGTGCATGTCTTGCATGAGGGATTAAAACGCAAAATTTTCAAAATCTAACGATCTGGGTCTACTCAGAGCAGCTTAATCTACAAAACCCAGATCTCAGTTTTTCATCCCTATTTTTTAGGAAAACTGCTATTTTTAGAAATTTTCTAAAAGTAGTAACTTTTTCTGGGTTTCTTTGGAAATGGATAAATGGCAAAACTTTCTAAAAATAGAAAGTTGGTCCGATAAGGTTCAAACTGATTTTGATTGGCTCAAAATACTTCGGTATCAGGCTGGTGCAGTCATAATCTCAAAATAATCAGTTTTGCCCTACTGGGTCTATTCTGCTTTCTTAGAAGCATAACAGGAGCTCTGAGGTCATTAATGGAGGTCATTCAGCTGCCAGGCGTCAGATTCAACACTCAAAGCATTCAATAGAAGGCGAGTTGGTGAGCAAGCATGAAGAACAGAGAAGAAGGTTAAAATTGTGAAAATTTTCTAACACTGGTTGACTTGGGTGCCCTAGGTGAGAATAGGCGCCCATCTTTTTAGGGCATTAAATGATGAAATTAGGGTTTACGCCTCCAACCAAAGTTGCTCAATTCTTCCCCAGCTCCGCAGCAAGTTTGACAGTGCAGTCAACAGATCATCCAGTCGCCCGAGATTCGAGGCCGAACAGGGGGGATCCAAACTAAAGTCAGAATGAAAAAGAATGAAAATTATCAAAATTGACTGTGTGAGAACTTTGGGCGCCCCTGGTGAAGAAGGGCGCCCAACTTTTTGGAGCACCTAACTCAGCAGTTAGGGTTTGAGAATATGCTCAATCTCTTCAGTATTCAGCTAGCTTCGCAACGCCTGTCTCTGTCAAAGCATCCGACTGCCCAATTTCCAGTAGATTCAAATCAAAGAGGAACATACAGATTGAAGGTTTCAAACTTGAAGATGAAAATCAGATAAAAATGGCTCAAGTCTGGAAGGTTTGGGCGCCCCAAGAGAGAAGAGGCGCCCAAGTTTTCAATGGCCTAAACAAGTGAATTTGCAAATGTGGTTCTAACACGATTTCTTCATAGTTGATTAGGCTCTCCAACAAGATATCTAGCATGTCAATCGGAGGTTGCAATCGCTAGATATGAGAGGCTGAACATAGGGTGAAATTTCAAAATTCAAAAGCAAACAAGAAAAAGTGAAAAATAATCTAACTCTGGTGAGTTTGGGCACTCCAGCTTGCTAGGGGTTGCAATCGCCAGATATGAGAGGCTGAACATAGGGTGAAACAAGAGTGAAATTTCAAAATTCAAAAGCAAACAAGAAAAAGTGAAAAATAATCTAACTCTGGTGAGTTTGGGTGCTCCAGCTTGCTAGGGGTGCCCAAGCTTTTGAAGGCTCAAAACTCACTATTTGATGAAGTTTCTCCCAAGAGACCCCTCTTAATATCTTCTCAGATTCGCAACAAGCATAACCATCAGTCCTTCTGATGCCCGGATCACCAGATTCGACAAGATCATCTGTATAAGAGGAGTTAATGAAGAAATTGAAGATCATAAAAATGGCCAACTCTGGGCAAAATGGGCGCCCCTAAAGGAAATAGGCTCCCATGAATTCGAAGGTCGAGATGAAGATTTTAGTCAGAGACGCCTCCAGAACAATCTTCTTAGAACGGGTCTGGCTCCGCAATGAGTCATTCAGCTCACCCATCAGATTAGTCCGCAAGCCAGAAATCGAAGACGACGTAGGGGGTCAAAATGGTGAAAAGTTGAAAATATCAAAAAAATGACTAACACTGCTTGAAGTGGGCGCCCCTTGCCAAGAAGGGCGCCCAACTTCTCATGCCTTAGTAGAATTTTCAAGATTTTCAAAGTTTCAAAATTGCAAAGAGGAAGAAGGCGTCCAAGTTCAATGATTTGAGATTTTTAGGGTTTTGAAAATAAAAGCAAAAGAAAGCAAACCTATTTCAAAACCCTAAGTCTATTTAACACCTCTCTTCAATGTAATTTTCATTATTTTTGCAGGTAGCGTTCAGAGGAGAAAATTGGAGCAGCAAGTTTGAAGAAATTTTTCAAGATTCAAGAGCTCAGTTTGCTGGTTATTCAACAAATTTTTCAGATCAGCAACATAAACCCTTGCTTTTTCATCCTTTTTCATCCAGAAGATCAAATTTTTCAAGGAAAAGGCCAAGGTTTTCAGTTTTCAGCCATCTATGTCTTTTCACCTCATTCTTCTGAAGAAATTTTCAAGAACTTCATCAAGTTGCAGCAGATGCTTTTTATTTGCATGTCAGTGAAATCCTCATTGGATTCAGTTTTCAATCATCTGGGGCCTCTCAAATCAGTTTTATGAAGAAAACCCATATCACAACTTTTTTTCAAGAAAATTTCAAATCCTAGGCTTGGCTGCTTTTTTGATCAGTCATCAGTATTTTTCGAATCTAATCAACTGGGTCCGTTTCTAATCATATTCTGAACAAAACCCAGGGGCCAGTTTTTTTCGTGAAAATCAAAGAAATTAGGGTTTGCTGCTTTTTCAGTATAAAATCAAAATTTTAAAAAACGGATGATCTTGGTTGTCTTGCAACGAAATTCTGAGCAAAACCCATATCTCTGAAATATTTCCAAAAAATTTGTCCATTTGAGTTCGAAAAACCAGCATTCTAAAAATAGTAAGTTGCTCAAAACTTGTCTGAACATAGGCGAGTTTACATTCATTCTTCAAGGTTTCCGAAATGGAGTACACTCCCAATGTTTTCAAAACTGAATCAGCTCTCTATCAGGATTACATCAAAACAGCTGAGACAGATTTGCATCACATCAAGCCGGTGTTTGATCTACACGCTTTGGAGAGCGCAGGCAACACTTCAATCAGGAACTTGAGACACTCTGGACTCCTCGCAGCAGCGTCTATTCCTATATCAGTTCAGAGTCTTGAGTTATTAATTGCTTGCATCAAGCATTACAACCTGGCTACAAAGGAGATTCAATTAGTTGATGGCAGATTGATTTGCAGTTTGAAGCCTGATATGATCGAGAAGTGTTTTTCTATTCCCCCTTGGCCTGAAAGTGTCACTATCTCAAAGGGTGAATGTGAGAGGATATGGGGTATGCATAAGAAAAAATACAACAAGAAGATTGTACTGAAGTAAATGAAAGAAAAACATAAGACTTTGTCAAGTCACACTTCCATGATGTCAGCAGGGTTTGAAAAGGCAACCAATGAGGTTGAAGATTTCCTGAGATTTATTTTGATAGATGCACCGAACCGGGACACAATTTCTAATTTTCTAGTGGATGTGATCGAGCTTTAAAACAGCTTTCTTCCCGCTTTCTTTCCATTCTTGGAATAATTCTTATCCATTCTTTGAGAAGAGAAAGAAGATAAATGTAATAGTTGGCGTTTCCCGCTTTTCCCTCTTTCTTAGGTGTTAAATGTTATCTTCTTTCTAGATTTAGAAATAAAGCTTGCTTGCTGAGCAAGCCCTAGATTGTGAAAGCAAGGAGATTTTAGGGTTCCCTACTCCTCTGCTTGCCTATAAATAAGAGCCTTTGCTCATTAGTTTCTTTAATGGTTATTGTGATAGCAAATTTCGAGCCTGTATTGCAGCAAGTTGTTATTCAGTTTCAGTTCACTTTGTTTGAACCATGCTAGTGATAACAAAACGCTGAGCTTATTGTGCCTTCTATTTGTTATTCAAGTGTTGTTCAATTGTTTTATGATAGCCAATTGTTGAGTCTCTTTTAGCCAACAAGAAGTTATTGTAATTGCTGTTCGTATTGTGTAAGAACAAGATTGCAAGCCTCTTTAGCTGCAATTTCTTGTTCCAGGCATGTTAGAAGTAAGTTTTGTTCCAAAAGTTTGAGTAATAAAATCATGAGCCTCCTTTGCCTTGATATAACATCTCAGATTTCCGTTATTTGTGTTCTACTTTTATGATCTTGATTTTAGCTTACATTGAAGTGTGTAGATGTTTCTTGAGAAAGAGTTTATTGAAGTATTTTGTCAGAGAATCAACCTTGTCCCTTTGTAGTTTCTCTTACTCTGTGTATTACTTTAG
The DNA here is from genome assembly GCA_007258455.2 of Sequoia sempervirens. Taxonomy (NCBI): domain Eukaryota; kingdom Viridiplantae; phylum Streptophyta; class Pinopsida; order Cupressales; family Cupressaceae; genus Sequoia; species Sequoia sempervirens. Next base: position 9,056 of record VDFB02264414.1, on the reverse strand, counting down.
AAGTTAGAAACGTCTTTAGTTTAAGTTAGTCGTAGTTGAAGTTCTTAAAACATAAAATCTCAGCTGCGGCGTTTGTGTTTAATAAACCTTGTGCTCTAAGCTGATAAAAAAGATAGGCAACTTAGTTCTTAGTTTACTTTCTTTCAACACTATTAGCAAGAGGGAGCTTCCCCTCCTAATTTGAAGAGCAGTTTTATTGTGCATAGTTGTCCGTTTCAAATACGCATTCCAGAGGTGCGAATTTAAACGCCAACATGACTTAAATAAATTAATTTAAGTCTAAAATTGTCCCATTTGCATTAAAACTAGGCGCCATCCTTGATTGGACCCCAAAATATTTGGCAAACTCTGATTGGACCAACTTAATTCAGTTAACTACTTGAGAAATTCATCCTAAATAGGGCGCTAGCTTCTGATTGGACCAAAAATAGTTAACAATCCATGCAAACAAGAATCACCCCTTTTGCGAGTAGCAATAAGTTCAGTTGAAAATAATTAACTTGAGAATTAAATAATATTTAATCTTAGTTCACAATCTCCACCTTTCATGGGTGCTTATGCACTTGAGTCAAAAAATCAAATTTTGACTCTAGGTGTCACTTTCCAGACTTAGACAAATTTTATGAAAATTTGGATTTGCAAACCTCGCCAGAGACCATGTTCAATAACTAATTTTGATTGATTGACACACCCTATTGGCTGGCTGACAGTTTCATTGAAGAGCGAAATCAAAACTGACAAAACACTCATTGAGACTGCAATCCATAATTCTGAGGTCTTAGGCTTCAAAAATCAGGGCATGCTTGTTGAAAAGTTCTGCTTTTGCCTCCAAACTTAGTCTAATTTTGATCATTTTCCATCACTTTGAAGGTGATTGTAGCCTCCTTACATCTCGCATTCGACAAAACTTTAGAACTGAAAGGTAGGCTCGTCATGAAGCTAGCTCCATTCATCTGATGGGTTAAAATCAAGGTTGCCCTTGGCCTCCAGGGGTGCTTTTGTTCCCAGAGAGCCATTTTTCCAACTGGCTAAACATTCACTTAAACTCCAGTTGTAGGCTGCTGACTTGTCCTCTGACCTGATTGAGATATGCAACGTAAAGTTAGATGTAACACAGACAGGATGAATACCTGAGATCACTAGAAAGACTGCATTCAAGGCTCCAAAACCTTGGGCGCCCTTGGCCTACAAGGGCGCTTTTGCTTTTTTCTTGACATTTTGAGCAAGATTTAACCTCGTGCTTGACTCGTGATTCCGGCAACTCAACAACTCAGAATGACCCGTTGACGGGTGCATTACGAAGCTTGATCAAGTTTGAGAAAAACATCCTAGGTGTTGTTTGGTCGGAAACCTTCATCTTGTCCCTGAAAAAGATGGGTTCCCCTGGCTAAGAGGTGCGCTTTTCACTCCAGTGTTAAGTCATTTTTGCATCTCCCTCATTTCTCGTTCAATCTCCTGTATCAGGTGCTAGACAGATGTTTCAGGCTGGCTGGATAGCTCATCGCGAGGTTGACAATATTCCTAACAAGTCTTCTTGGAAGTGACAAACGTCAAAATTGAAATCTGGGCCTCTGAAATCTAGGGCGCCCTTGGCCTCTAGGGGCTCTAGTGCTCCAAAGAGAATTTTTGAGGATTTTCTTCCCGGCAAAAAATCTCCTTTGAGACAAAGCATTATTTTGAACTTATGTCGCCATAGATTCTTCATTTGAGCGTTTTATGCTTAGATTTCGACATTTGGTTTCTGGCCATCTGCCATTGACAACCTCCAAACTCCTAACTTTCCATCTGAAAAAATGAAAACTATCCACCTGAATTAAACTGAGTTTTAACTGAATTTGACTTCGCCATTGTGATCGTGAAGCAAAATAAGCCAATCAAAACAATTTTCAATCCATTTTGACGAGTTTCAATTTTTAGGGTTTCGCGACTTGAAACAGGGGTGCTTGAAAACCCTAATTTTCAATTTTTTCAAATTTCACTAGTATCTTACTGACATCAACCCGACACAAAGTCCATACTTGATTTTCCCAAAAATTGTGTTTTGACATCATTTTAACAAGGTTTAGACTCTTTTAAGCAAAATGCATTAATAAAGCAAAAAAATTGGTTTGGGTACAATAGTCGTATTGCTTATACTTACTATTTATAGTAAGTCATACCTGGATCATTTGTCATCATTCCTACATCCGAAAAATGTGATTGGATTACTCTCTTGAGCTGGTGTTGGTTTATTATTGGGAATTGATGATTTAATTCTATTATTAAAGTTAATTTGACTTTAATAATATTATTATTTAATCATGACTTTATTATAAGGCGTTATATAGGGGTTTAATGGCAATTAATAAAGTATTATATTTAAATGATGCTTTATTAATTATTATATTAAAAAGCCAAATGTAATAAAGCATCAAAAGCAAATATTTTATTTAATAATTATTTGGCCAAGTGGGGGCATTGGGATTTGGAGAGTATAAAAACCAAAAAAAGTAATTTGTTTTTGATTATTATTGATCATTTTCATTGAAACTGGTGCATTTGAAGAAACTGAGCAAGGGTTTGTTGGTTTTGGAGATTGAAGCTTTTTTGAGAACGGAATCCCTCAAAAAGAATAGTGTCTACAGGTGTGATAGATCACCCAAGGGCATTCAGAGAGATAATCTCATACAAAGGTTATTACTAGGGCTTCATTGGATTCATTAGATCACCATTTGCAGCAATTACAGAAATTTTTAGATATTAACTTGTTGAATATTGTTGCTGCTGTTCTCTCATAAGCTGGCATGTGAGATTTAAGGGCAGATTGAACACCTTTTATTGGCACGTGTGAACCCTTTAATGCAGGCCGTACCATTCATAGCAGGCTGTACATCTCCATGCTACGTGTGTGAGTTTCTAGATCAGAATGCCTAAGTTTAAGGGTTGCAAACAGATGCGATGGAGGTGTCTAGGGGTTAGCAAAGGATCTGCAGCTGTTCCTTGGCGTGACTATCAAATACAGAGGTGTGGCGTTGCATTATGGAGACTAGAATGAGGAAGTTGAGAGGTTGGAGCATAATAGAGCACTTGATTGGATGGAAGAATCTCCTTGTTGAAGATACAACATGGGAAGGCCCACAAATTTTGGAACATCCAAGATGTGGTTACTTGAGGGAAAGCAAATTCAAGTGGGTTGGATTTGTCATGCTCTCTCATTCAACTCTTCATGGGGTAGGCTAAAATACCCTCTTTTTTATCTCCATCATTGCTCCCTATTCAACTTTGTGCATACATTCCTTAATTCCATCTCCCATGCATCCACATATGACTCTTGAAGTTTCTATGTGTGGAAGCATATTAGATTCACCAATCTTGTGTAAGTGACCAGAGTTAAAAGGTTTCCCTTCATGGCATGCTCTCTCCCCTACTCCATTTAAGTGTTGGATTCCCCCTACTACCATGCCTTTGAGCCATCCCTCGCTTTCAATTCTCCCCTCATTAGAATTTCAGAGTTTCACATGTAGTCATCCCTTGCCGCTAATCCTTGATCCTCCAAACGCCATAGTCAGAATGCGAGGCTTCTTACCTTTGGCATACCTCACCTTCAAATTTCAATTTCTGATTGAAGGCACGAACCATGAGTCAACCCCAACATTCAAACCTTGATACTCGCCATTTTCCATTATCCATATCCAAAGTGACAACATGGCTCCTTGTGGGATTCCACCTGGCATTGACATTCAACCCAATCCTTTTGAAGTTGAACCATGTGGACTTCCATCAGGGCACACCACAAGGATGCTAATGACTACCATTAATGTTGTAGTTAGGTTTTCAAACCTAAAGGGGTTCCTCACCATACTTGTTGAGGACAATTGCAGGTCATAGGGGACCCTCCTCCACACCTTCCAAGCCCATTTCCGCATAGAGGGACACCATTTCCAGCTCGATGTGAGGGGAAACAACGCTTAACAAGTACAAGAAGCCATTTCTATGTACTAGGCCCAAGATAGAGACCATTGTGCCATTTTCGACCTTCCCGAGTGTTTTAAGATCGTAGAGACGAGATTGAGAGGCCATCATAAAAAACCCACAAACAAACCTTAACCAAAAATCATAGTGAGCACTTGTTCAGGTCTCTAGGTCAAAGGATGAAAACCTACGGGTTTGTGGAGATTGAAGGATGAAATCCCTATAGATCTCATGTTGGAGGACGTAAGCCATTCAATTGAAGGAGCAATCTCACCCAAGGGTTGCGTTTGAGATTTAATGGTGGTGGCCCTTCAACGACATCAAGCTAGTTCAATTTGTAGGTTGGCTTAGGAGTAAGATATTGTATTTCTAGTTGTATGACAATTGTCCAGTTGATATTTAGATTATTAGGGCGTTAATGTATTTTGTGTTGTGGTTTCCATCTATTTTCATTTTGGGATTGTAGTCGGTGTACAATGTTTATTATTATGCTTCGGTAATTTTGGTTATCCGACTATGTATTAATTGGTTGCTAGCTTTGGGTAGTTATAAGCATCGGTTAGTTGATGGTTTTGTTCTTCTTGGCAATCATCAGGTCCTTTAAATACATTGTGTATTGTCAAGGATGGTAGTGTGATCTAGTCAAATCGACTCTGATCCTTGGCTGACCATCTGTGGCCTTCTTCTCTAATACTTTCATGAGGAAATAAAGATATATTTTTCGCATGTATCTGGTATGCGTTGTCATCTCCATTATTAATTCATGTGTTTAACTTATTAGACAGAGTAGAAAACATTTGGTGTCGTTGCTTTAAAGAAATCAGGTCAGTTTTGAGAGATTCATGCCCTTAGATCCCAATAAAGGTGGGAAGAGACCACAATGTGGTCAAGATCAAGAGATCAAGCAATCTTTAAGGATCATCTAAAAAAAGGAACGAAGGAGACGACTGATAGGTGAAGTTGAACAAGGCAAAGGGTTTTTGAGAGAAAGCCTAAGCCCACCTAGGAGCAAAAGTTGAAGTGTCTGTAGAAGTCGTAGTCAGGAGAGATAGAGAACCATTAGGACCAGAGAATGTACAAAGGGAGAGTGGGTAGAGATAGCCCGACATCTACCACTTCCAAACAAAATATATACCGATCTTGTCGACCAAAACAAAGAACCACCCATACGATTAGTGTTGGATGAAGAGGAAAGAGAAGAAGAGAACATTGCCAGAGAATTGTACAGACGATCACTGGTAGACGAAGAAGCATCGCTGATTGAAAAAGAAAGTTCATCATTGGGAAAAGGGGAAGGCAAGGAGGGAATCACTAATCAGATCGACCAAGAACAATCTGTACCAATAAAGCTGGCCGAAGGGGAAGACCAGAGAGAACTTAATGACGGTTTGACAAAGACCATACACCAGATTGAAAATTGGCCATTGATGAGAGAAGTAAACATTGGAAGATCGGAGCTGAAAACAACAAGACAAAGGGAGCATCGAAGGGACCTTGAAGGCAACCTGAGGGTGATGAATGCTAAAGAGGGACGAGTAGAAGATTGTGTCATGTCCGAGAATGCAATGAGCGCACTGGAATGTACGAATCAAAACTCTCCAAGTAGGATATTGTCACAAAAGGTGCAACATAGAGGTAAGATGGTGACTCCTCCAGCAAGTCCGAATATGGAGGGACGAAAACTTCCAAAGTTCATAAAGAATGGGTCAGGGGAACTTGTGAGACATTGCAAGACACGTGAGACAATCTGGGTAGCAAATGGTCAAGATGACAAAGCATATTGGCTGAGAGCATTTCCAACGACTCTCAAAGGCATAACGATTGATTGGTATACAAATTTAGATGTAATGCACAAAGCCACATGGGATGCATTCAAAAGAGCATTCCAAGAAGAATTCAAACTTTTGAGAGACAAATGAAATTGTAATGGAGATATACAACACGAATCAGGGAAAACATGAAAATATGCGAGCCTATAATCATAGGTTGAAGGAGTAATTGGTGAAATTAGAAGTCCAGCCAACTGATGGATTGAAAAAGAGATGGTTCATTGAAGGATTGATTCCTTCGTTGAGGAAGAAGATGAAGTACCTTTGTCATATGCTAATGCTTACAATTGGCTCCAATACTACATTGTACGGACTGTTGTACCGAAACCAAATTTTTTGCTTCATCAAGGCATTTTGCATAAACTAGTCTTAACCTTGCTAAAATGATGTAAAATACAGTTTTGGGCAATATCAAGCATGGAGTTTTGTCAATATTTTGTCAGTCAAAGTCAGTTTTATTGAATAGAACCTGAAGCAGAGACTCAGAATGGAGTGTTTCACGATGGAGGGACATCTCACGACGACATTTCATGGTGCATACGATCATTTCAGTGATCGAGATGAAGTTTGCAGTGATTAATATATGAAGATTTCTCAGGAAAAAGCATAAAAGCGCAACTATAGCCAAAGGGCGCCCAGCTTGTTGAAGGTCAAGATTTTGCTAAAAACGTTCAAGCATCCATTCAATCTCTTCAAAATTGGTCTGGTTATCCGATAAGCTATCCGGCGAAGCTTTCTGGGACCCACAGCTCCGGCAAAACAGCGTCAGAAGTTGAAATCCCTAAAGTTCCAGATGTGAGAAATTTGTCACTTTCAGGAAAAAGCGCAGCTCTAGCCTGAGGGCGCCCATCTTAAATAGGGGGTAAATCTTGGCATTTTCGATAATGGATACAGTCAATCCGTTCTCAACTAGTCTTCTTATCCGGCGAAATATCAAACGCAGTCATCCGAGTTTCAGAACTCCGGCAGCAGTCGTCTGAAGATCAACTTATAATGGAGTTTTCACGTTTCTGAGCTTCTCCGTTGATTCCTAGTGCAAGTACAGCCCAGGGGCGCTGGTTTAGAGGACCCTTCCAATGCCAAAATTTGCAGACAGAGTCTTCCTAACATCAGTAGTACTCTAGCCTAGCTCCGCAATGCATCATCCAGCTTGTCGATCCGACGTTCCAGGTGATCGTGGCGGAGGTTCTACCAAGCACGTAATTTCACGGGCGGACCAACAAACAATTTGTAGTGTATTTTTACAGTCTAGAGGCGCCTAGCCTTTGGGCCTGTCAGATGAGTTCGTTCGCATTCGAAGTCTTCACGGCTTTCGAGCGTAATCATTTTATCTATTCAACGAGCCTAGCCATCAGCCTTCGGGATTTGGCAGTCGCTCGTACGTGCGAGGTCTTTGGCGAGATGCTGAAGAATGAAGATATCCGGAAAATGCCAAAGTCTGGAGTGGTAATTTTAAATAAAATACGCACTGGAGTGTTTGAGGTCTTAGAAGTAGTTTTCTTGCTTCGTCACCTCTAAAGACTTATCTTGTGGGCCCTTCTGGCTGTCCGTTAAAACAGATAGTGCCTGAATCGGGTCATCCCAGCTCCAGATATCAGAGGTCAAAGTAGGGTACTTGGATGAAAGTTCAATATTCGTCAAAATGATGTCAGTGCAACTGAGAGCCAGGGGCGCTTTTACTTTTGAGGTCCTTAACACAGCTTTCAGATGTCGTGCATATATCCGTTGGATGCAGAATATCCTCAGGCACGCAGTGAGCTTCGTTGCTTGTCAGCAGGGTTCACCGTTCACCGGCAGCAGCCGTTTGAAGTGTCAGATGGCAGTTTGAGAAATGGCCAAGTCTGGAACCCGTAAAAGCAATTTAACCAGGGGCGCCTAATTTTTCAAGGGGTTAAATGATGGATTTTGCAGTAGTGTCTCCCAGCAGACATTTCTTCCTTGTTCAATAGGCTTTCCGATGAATTCTTCAGATCAGTCTCAGCATCACCCGGTCATCCGAAAATCAGTGTCGAAGTTGGCCAGTCGTGATTGTGCAGTCAGCTATAAAATAGGAAGTTAGTAAAAAGTGAAATAACTTGAGGAAATGGACGCCTATGAGCTCAAGAGATGACTTTTCGGAATCGGTGAAGTCTAACGATGAATCTCAAAGCTTCATCCGGGTTGTCAACTGAAGTTCAAAATATTGAATATTTATTTTGTAATTTTAGCATTTAAAATGGCGATTTTCTATTTTTGGCGCCTTTGCTAATTGCATGATAATAAATATTTTATTATTTATTCAAATTCGAACTTCCAGTCAGTGGCAGTGGAACTGAAAGGCAACCAATCAGAGGTCTTCTATTTTTGTCAGGGTTTTCAATTCTTGCAGTTACTAATTGATGCGAATTTCTTCTTATTTAAAGTATGGCACCTTCATTATTATTCACAGAGCTTTCAAAGGAAATTCGATTTCATTAAGAGCAAATTCAATCTTAAGTGAAATTCGTGTTTTTCAAAGCAAATTCATATTTTCAAAGGGGAAATCGAAGTTTATCAATTTTTCAAAGCAACTTCAAAGCAATTCGTATTTCTTCAAGAAGAGAAGGCGCGCACCTTTAAGGGAGTTCATTGTATCAAAATTCGCAATTTCTTCAGAGATCAAAGGCGTATTTCAAAATCCAAGGCGTTTTCAATATCAATTCGCAATCTTTCAATATTCAAAGGCGAATTTCATATTCAAAGACGAATCCTCAAGATTCAATATAAATTCGTATTTTCTTCAAAGGCAAATTCGAATTTCTTCAAAGGCGCAAATTTCAAGAGAGGAAAATTCGTGGTTTTTAAAACAAGGCGAATTTTTCCAGATCAAAGGCAAAATCTTCATCAATTTCCAGAGGCGATTTTACCTAATATATCTTTTTGCAGATCAAAATTCACAATTATCAGTAATTTGAAGAAATCTAAGGCGATTTTCACAGAAGAAGGCATCATAAAAACGACAAAATTCACAATTATCAGTAATTTGAAGAAATCTAAGGCGATTTTCACAGAAGAAGGCATCATAAAAACGTCTTTTTCATCCTTCAATCCCAGATTTCTCTCAAAATACAGTGTGCATGTTCCTGAAATTGGCGAATTCTACAAGTCTCAGTATCTGGATCATTCTCATATAATTTCCTCGAGTTGAAATTGTGCGTTTGATTTTTCACGAATTTTTAACTTCAGAACGTTTGAGTTACTAATTTTCTCAATCGAAAATTCCGTGGCCAATCAGAGTAGAAGTTGAATTTTCGTGAA